>CM055840.1:33306463-33583963 GCA_029490765.1 Euthynnus affinis
GTGAGTTTGATATGTGACATGGATTTTAAGTGGTACATTATGTTCAGAGTAAATGAGTTTTCAGGTATAAAAGTATTCAGCACCTTTTTATTCATGCTGCATGTCTCGTTTGGCTGAAACTTTCACTTTCTGTGCTGCTTAAATTTTTCCAAATGAAAAGAAGATTTTGTGTCATATTACAGTTATTGAATCATGATTCTGCTGTTTTGTGTTTGCTTTTTAAAATAAAACATTTCTGTAACAATAATTGCTCGTTGTGTTTGTGAATTAGTAGTTGTCAAAGTTCTCATTTAAAAGTCTGGAAGATGTAAATGTTTTGCATATGCATCATGTGAATCTGTAATGTGAGAGGATGAAGTCCTACATATGGACACAGACATAATCTGACATAAATCGTTAGAAAGACCTCTGATCTCTGACTGTGTTTTATGCAGCAGTTTTCTCTACAAGTGTTGATTTAGTCTCTGATCTCAACTATGTGACGTCCTCTGCTGTCATGAAATTAACTTTTCTTTCACTGTGTCAACTCTTATTATTAAAATCTGATTTCCTGGCTGTGTAGCACAGATATGAGTTATTTGCTGCTCTCTGGATCAGATTTTGGGTGATTATGAGATGTTTTGTCAAAGAAGTTTATTGTTTTGTTTGAGAGTCAGCTTCGGTCCACCCGGGGCACCAGCGGCCCTCCACACCTAGCTAGGGTGAACACTTCAAGGGCCAACCTTTCTCCAGGAGTATACAATGGCCACCCAAGCTCTCTTCACCTCAACTGGCACCCAAGTTGCAGAACCCAGACAGGACAAGGAGGTCATGAAAGCACTGGAAGCCAAAACCTTCAGATTAAGAATGGATGGGACCAAAGACTATGCAACACCTCTCCACAAGGTCCCGAAGCTACAAGCACCCAAGGAGTCAGTTAAGCCTCTCCTGTGCCAGACTGAATGTCATTTAGTCAAAAAACCAGAGTCTCTGCTGCCCTTGCTGACATCCAGCCTCTTGGCTGCCCTTCTCGACACCGAAGTCTCACCTCTCAAGATCTCTGTTCTGAGAATCTTTGTCGACCTCCAGAGTGGCCCCACCTCTGTCCTCATCCTCCAGAGCAAACCCATTCATCCTGCCCCGTCTGCCTGGGGGTCCTTACCTGGCCCCTGCTCTGTCATTGGGCTGTCTGCCTGAGACCCCATGCCCTGATAGCATCTTCAACTCAAACTCCTTGGACATGTGTCGTCAGACCTGGCTGATCCTGACCTTGCCAAGCCTGACCCTGTGATCCCAAATCTGCTCCTGGAGGCCTTCCATCCCGAGGCAATATATGATGACTCAGATCACACTTCATCATACACTACTTAACTTTGCCACAGTACCAGATCCTACATAGTCTGATGGCGGTTAATTTGTTAATTATCAAATATGTTATCATATTTGATGGGGCGGCTGTAGAAAATCCTCCTTCCTGTCCAGACCTAGGTGGGCGGGACACCAGCTAACAAGCCACACCTGAGCTGATAAAAGGCCTGGCTCACGCCTTAGTCAGTCTCTTTCCATTGTCTGCATCATGGAGCTGTGGGTCATTAGTTTCATTCTCCTGTTGACTGTGCATCAGATGCATTCTTTAAGTAAGTTGTAGACATTTGTTGTAGTTATTGTGGTTTCTTTCTTTGTAAGTCAAATATGTGTTTTTGAGTGGACATTTCCAGTATTAGAGTACCTTTGTTTGCCTATTGTTTAATTTGCTTTTTTTTAGCCTTTAAAACAACATCTGCCAGTCAACAATTAAATGTGAACCTGTGGACAAGATAATAAATTGTTATACTGCTCTCAAACCTGGTCCTCATGCTTTAATCAGTGTGCAGAGGTTCTCTACTCACCCAGCTACCAAAGCTTGAGTTTAGAATCGATGTTAAGGCTAGGCTAGTGAACCCAGAAGCAGTACACGAGGCAGGTGACCGTTTACAGAGTTGCAAAAGGATTTATTCAAGAAGCCGGGGGCTGAGAGGCTTGAGCCAAGGGACCGAGAATGGGAAGGGGAGCCAGGCAGAGAAGCCGACCATGCAGGGGCTGCAGGTACAGAGAAACAGATGTTCAGGATTCAGTTGAGGCTTGAAGAGTGACTGACTGTGAACAGAGTCTACGATCTGACAGGGATGAGTATAAGTAGAGGTCTTGATTATGGAACGGGTTACAGCTGGTGGAGCTCGGCTCTGACTCAGCACACCTGTCTCCACTCCTGCCAAATGGAAGAATGACACACACACACACACACACACTAGGAGGAGGAGGCCGCAGTGGGGCGCATGACAATAGATCATGAAAGCCAAATTGCAGAAATTCAGGATGACAAAAAATTATAATGGATCTATAAGATATATGAAGAATGTGATCCATTCCAAGACTGTGTTATAGTTATATTTTTAACCTACAGTGTATATATATTATATTTTACGTGGTGCTGCTGTCTTGACCAGGAAACTCCTGGAAGAGATTTTTTTTTTATGTCAGTGAGACTCCACATTACTCCTGCAGAGGGCGCCACAATCCACTTTTTGATACACAGTTTAGCAGCCAGATGATCCTGATTCAGAATCTGCAATATTTCCATATTTTTAATGGTTCATATTTAACCTTCAGCACTAAAAAAAAAAAGTTGCTGACAAAGCACACGAGTTAAAGTCTGCACAGATATTAGTGGAGAACTAAAAGTAAGATGGTTTAGTCGGATGTGTTTCTGCTTTATTTGACTATTAAACTGGAGTCAGAGACACAAACACATCAACCACATGTGTAAAGTGACTCAAACAGGAAATACTGTGTGTGTGTGTGTGTTGTCAAACTGAGGAAGTTAAAGGAAACAGTGTTGTCAGAATGTGCAGCTTTACATCTAAGAGACCTGAGGGGTATTCCATGAAAGTAGCTAAAGAAAGCTGCGCTTACGTGATATAGCCTGGCTTGAATTAACTTCAACTTTCACTTGAGGCTCAAACCGTTCCACTAACGGAGTTTAGCTGCTTCTAGTCAACGCTAAGTCTAGCCAGACTGGAATAAGCTTGAAGTGCGTGCGTGCATGGAGGACATCAGCAGCCATGAACAGTCGATTGTAGAAAAGCTGATACTATGTCGCAAAAAGGAGAGAAAACTAGAGCGGTGTTCATCTCAGCAGCAAAACAAACCTGCTGATGAAATTATATGGAGAATATAAAGGAGTTTTCACCGAAAAGGTGCAAAATGACTGCAATTAACAAGGTGAAGGAGATGACTTGGCACAAAACTGATGATAGATTACTTGTTTACTTATAGACGAGTAGTGATAGCCTAAAGGTTAGAGAAGCGAGTTTGTAACCAGATGGATGAGGGTTCAATCCCCGCATCCGACTTGATGTAGGTTGAAAGTGAAGAGCAGCACTTGTTCCTGTACATGGTTTTATCTTTATTTGCTAATAAACGAGCATTCAGATCATGAATGGTTATATTATCACTAGGCAAGATAATATCAGATGTATATTTAAAATTATAGTGTAAGCAATTAAAGAGAACTTTCCAACATTATCATCCTCTCTGATGTCCATTTACAATCATCAGTGAAAGTTTCACATTAACTGTAAACTGGAGAAGGATATAAGTACAGTGGAAGCAGCTTATAATGATCACGTATGTCCGGGTTAAATATCATTATAAGCAGATGATTATTAGAACATTTTCTTTATTTGTCATGCAAGTACAGCTGTTTCAAATTCCGCGTGCACATTTATGAAGCGGTGAAATTTACTTAAATCTTCCATTGTCATACGTTTCGGGGAGAATACGTTTGTCATGGAGAGAAAACGACTCTGTCTCCGTCATGATTTCAGTAAGTGTCAGGAGTAAAGTACAAAGAGATTTATGTGGTTTAAAACGTTTTTCCATATGTTGTGATGTATGAAGAGAATGAATGAATACTGTAGGCAGACTGCTTGTTTCCTATACGTGACTAATTTAAACAGCATAAATGTTGTATATGAATGATTTTGTCTCAGAGCTTTTTGATCACTGTAACTGTAATCACTATAAGCAGTTACCACTGTGTACATTTAAACACATCAGAAGGTCATAGTTTGGACTTTATTTAATTTTCTTTTTGTCTTCACAGTTTGAACAAAATCAGTGAATGAATAAATAAATAATTTCAAAATAATGCTGGCACACTTTTATTTTTTAAATCATAAATGCTACGCTTTTAAATTAAAGGGTTGCGAGTGTGAAAAGACATGATGGAACAGTCTTTTGAAAGCGTGTTTCTGTCCGTCAGACATCATGCCACGGAGCAGGCTAGTTCTGCTGACTAAGTTACCATGGTTACTGAGCTGCAACTCATTTAAGTCACTTTGATGGAACGGAACTCTCACTTAAATTAGCGAGGCTTATCGAAATAAGCCAGGCTATCCCGTTAGCCAGCTTCATGGAATACCCCCCTGATCATTTAGGCTTCAAGCCTGCTGCTTTCTACATGATAAATATAAACCAACAATCATCATAAATTATCCCACTGATTATTGTTCACATGTTTCTGTCAGAGTGTTTGTGGAAAAATGGAGAATCTGAAGACCAAAGACAAGTCTCAGTTTATAATTTAGTCAGATAGCTTTTATCGATCTCAACACTGGTGCAAATACATGAAATTCTTTCATTCCTGACAGTGTAGACAACTTTTACACTTTAAATATATATATTTGTGAACATTTTATGCCTTTATTAGAAGTATTAAAGAGATGACAGGAAACAAGGGAGAGAGATGTAACACAGGTCCTCATCTGGTTTGAACTGGTGTTGTTGTGGTTCAATATTAAATGCCTGTAGTGACTAGACCTTTAATCACTACTGGTGCTAATGTTATGATGTTAGGACGTGGACTGAGTACGCGCAGACTATTTCTTTTGTAGATGAACTTATTTATTCTCAACTTTTACCAGAAAACAAAACAAAAACCCAAACAAACAAAAACAGCCGCACCACCGAGCCCAGTCGAAAACTTTTTGTCTTTGCATCAGCAAATCTGCTGATGATTGGCATGTCATACATTTTGCTTGGCTGGCCCTGAACATGCTCCCCCTGGCTCCTGGGAGGAGCACCATCTCAATACTGGTCTGCCTGGCTCCTACACCCCAGCCCCTAATTGCCTCTGGCAGAAGACAGAGCAATTCAACATCAAATACTTAAGAGGAGCCATACAAATCAAAATTACAAGAATGTCAAAACAAACCCAAACTCAGGACAATTCTTACATGCAAGCATTAATAATTCATGCAATGTTTCTGACCACAAAACCCATAATAAACTAAATTTAACATCAATTCTTATTCTGTGGCCTCACATAAGAGACATATTTTTGTCACAGGTCTGTCTATTACATTTGTCTTTGTTTTGAGATGAACACAACATACAGGACCTTTCCTATCAGGGAATGTTTTTAGTATTTTCCCAAGTACCCATGATCCTCGTGGTGCAGTAGAATCTACAACTACAACAATATCTCCAGGCATGAAACTTCTTTTTTCCTTTGTCCATTTTTGTCTTTCTTGAAGCAATGGAAGGTACTCACAAACCCATCTTTTCCAGAAGAGATTTGCCATATATTGTGTTTGCTTCCATCTTTTTTTTGCATATAGATCAGTTTTTGCAGAAAGTCCTGGTGGTAGAATTGGTTTTCCTTTCATTAGAAGTAAGTGATTGGGTGTCAATGGCTCAAGGTCATTTGGATTCTCAGACAGTGTGGTAATGGAGCAGTCATTCAGCATCGCTTCTACTTCACACAGTACGGTTTGAAGACCTTCATCATCTAAACTTTGCTGGTGGAGGACAGAATTCAATACATTTCTGATCATCCGTATGATTCGCTCCCAAACACCACCATGATGTGACCCTGCAGGTGGGTTAAAAGTCCATTTAATTCCCCTCTGTGCCAGCGTTTTTTCAATGTGGGGTTGATCTAAAGATGCTAAAGCCTCTTTTAGCTCTCTTTCTGCACCCACAAAGTTGGTACCATTATCTGATCTCATATGAGAAACTTGTCCTCTCCGGCAGATGAATCTTCTTACTGCATTTATACATGAGCTTGTATCAAGGAAGTAAGCAACTTCTAGGTGAACAGCCCTACTTGCCATGCAAGTGAAGATTACTCCATAACGTTTCACAATGCTGCATCCCCTTTTTACATCTATTTGGCCAAAGTAGTCTACACCAACATTGGTAAATGGCAGAAGGTCAGGGATAAGCCTTTCTACAGGCAGGTCAGCCATTTTTTGCTCTCCTGTCTTTCCTCTGTAGCGCCTGCAAAATCTGCAACTTGCAATGATTTTTCTTATTGCAAAATATGCATTTGTGATCCAATATTTCCTCCTCACAGTGGAAAGCACATGATTTCTTCCCCCGTGACCTAGCAGGTCATGATAGTAACAGAGAATGAGGTTTGAGATGTGTTGGTCTTTAGATAAGATGAGCAGATGTTTTATTTCTTCCGGCATTGCTGCTTTATTTAGTCGACCTCCAACTCTTAGAAGCCCTTCTTCTAGAATTGGATCCAGCTTAAATTGTGCTGCCTTTTTTTACTACTGGTTTGTTAGAAGTCAGTGCTTTGATTTCATCCTCAAATCTCTCCTGTTGACAAAAAGAAATTATTGAAGTCTCAGCATCAGAGAGATCTTCCAGTGACACTCTTTGATTTCTTAGTTTGATGAACCAAGCAACTGTAATTTTCAGTTTTCGCCAGTCAGAAAAGTTGATTAGTTGCATTCAGCGTGTCCACAGCAGTTGCATTTACTATGAGATTTTGTTTAATCTCTGGGTCATCAGCAGTGATACTGATATCCATTGGTGATACTGGCCACTTTTCTTCAGCTCCCCATAGAAACTGTGGGCTTTCAATCCATCTCTGATTGACCAAAGCTTCTGCCTTTAATCCTCTTGAAGCACAATCAGCAGGGTTTTGTGATGTAGGAATGTATCTCCACTGTGAAACCTCTGAGTTATCTCTTATGGTAGTTACTCTGTTTGCAACAAAGGTTTGAAATCTTTTGTCTTCATTTTTTATGTACTTTAGAACTGATGTACTGGCAGTCCAGAAGTTTGATGGCTTCAAAGGTAGCTGAAGCTCTGACTGAAGCATTTTGTCAACTTGGACAGCAACAACAGCAGCTGTGAGTTCCAGACAGGGTATGGTAATGTGCTTCAGTGGAGCTACTCTGGCCTTTCCAAACAAGAAAGCGACATGAACCTTATTCTTAATGTTCTGCATTCGTAAGTATGTAACTGCACCATAACCATTCTCACTAGCGTCAGAAAAGTGATGCATCTGAGCACTTGAGATCTTCCCAAAGTCTCCAGGCTTGATACACCTGTTAATCTTGAAATCTGCCAGTTTCTCAAGATCTGTTTGCCACATGTTCCACTTCTGCTGGTGAGATGGAGATATTAAATCGTCCCAGTTGTACTTCTTCCTACATAAATCCTGTAACAACAGTTTGGCAGGTAGCAGGAGAGGTGCCACAAGACCCAATGGATGGTAGATAGAACTGATAACAGACAACATTCCCCGTTTAGTGTGAGGTTGCTCCTTGACTTTCAGTTTCAACTTGAAGGTGTCTGTCTCAATGCACCAGTGCAAGCCTAAAGCTCTATCTGCTGGCAGCTTATCTCTGTCCAGATCCAGTTCACACAAGTTCTTTGATTTGTGTTCTTCTGGAATGCTTTGAAGGACTTTACGACTGTTACTGATCCATTTTGTGAGACTGAAACCTCCTCTGCTGCAGACAGATACTAAATTGTGGACCATGGTCACAGCATCATTCTCAGAAGGCAGACTTTTCAGAAGATCATCCATATAGAAGTTCCTGTTGACTGTGTCAATCACGTCTGCTGGAAAGCTTGATTTGTTATCCTCAGCAGTTTTTCTAAGTGCAAAACAGGCACAGCTGGGAGAAGATACAGCACCAAATAAATGGACTTTCATACGATGCTCTGCAAGTCACCTTCAGGCCACCATAAGAATCTTAAGAAGTCAATATGTTCCTCTGCCACCCTAACTTGGTGGAACATGGCCTGTATGTCCGCCATTAATGCTATAGGCTCCTGTCTAAACCGCATAAGGACTCCTACCAATGAGCTGGTCAAGTTTGGGCCATGCAGAAGATGACTGTTGAGAGAGACACCTTTGAACTCCACCCCACAGTCAAAGACAACTCGTAAGGTTCCTTTCTTTGGATGGTATACTCCATGATGAGGTATATACCACACTTTCCGTTCTTCTGAATCCAATTGATGTTGTGGCATTCGCTCAGCATAGCCTTTGCTAATTACATCAGTAAGAAAGGTGGTATACTCATCATGAAAATGGATTTTTCTGAAATTTGGATTTCCAGGCCATTAATAATACAACTTGGCACTGCTTTATTAAGACCCATAGTGCGGAGATGGATTTTAGCTCTTTGTCCTTGAGTCCTTCAACCTGTCCATAAGTCTTTCAGAACAGAAAGTACCTGTGCTTCCCTGATCCAAAAAAGCATAAGTTTCAATCACCTTCTTTCCCTTTGTGCACTTTACTTGTACAGGCAAGATTGGAAGAATGCCACTGCTGTTGCCAGCCCCTGCATGGCCACAAGTTGAGGTAGGTGTGTGTATAACAGATCTTTTATTTTGCGGTTCCGAATTTCCTTTGTTAACCCATTCCTTTTTCTTAATGTGCAAAATGCTGGGATGAGTTTGGTTGCATTGTTTGCAAGATATGCGCCTATCACAATTCTTGCTCAAGTGCCCTGTGCTCAAGCAACCAGAACACAGACCTTTCTCCTTTAGAAAGTTAAATTTTTCTCTGTGTGCCTTTCTTTCCAACTGTGGACATTGCTCCAATTCATGACCACATGCACAATACAAACAGGAAGTAGGGTTAACTTCAGTAGAAGAAATCTTTTCATTCTGAGACACATCATTTTTGCAAGCATCCGCTTTATATTCATTTGCAACAGACACATGAGTTGCAAAGCTATTTCTTTTAAACTGTGTTTTCATTTGAGATTTACTTTTGAGTGTCCCTTTAATTATAGCGGAGTCTTGTATGTCACCAAAGACTGGATCTGAAGCGATTCTGACCTGTTGCTCAATGAACTTGACAATGTCAGTGAAACAAGCCCGTTTATTGTCTCTGTCCAAAATTTCACATGCTCTTATTCTCCATTTTTCTCTGAGTTTGTATGGAAGTTTTTGAATGAGCAATCTCATTCGCTCGTTCGCTGGCATATTCAGCTCCTCCAAGTACTGTAGTTCCTCCATAGCATTAGAGCATTCACGTAGGAAAAATGCATATGCTTGAAGTCCTTTAATGCCCTCAGACTTGACACTAGGCCATCCAGTGATTTTTTCCATATAGGCAGCTGTTATCTTTAGCCCATTGCCAAAATGCTCTTCAAGTAGATATTTAGCGATGGCATAACCTCTCTCAGGAGACATATGAAGACAGCTGCGTACAAGATCCCTCGGCTGTCCCCTAGTAAACTGCTCGAGAAAATACAGACAGTCGCCTTTTACTGTTAGTTTTTGCTTCTAGAGAATATTCAAATGCCTTGATGAACGTTTTAAACTGTAGAGGATCTCCTGCAAAAAATTGGAATTTCCCTGTGTGGTAAATACTGAGAGGTTTGCATTTGAACAAGGAGTGTTGTTATCTCATTCTGTCTTTGTAGCACATGGTAGAGATCTCCTGATGTTTGGTGGTGGTTTCATTTGAGGCCACCATTTATTCCTAACAGGATTGAATAAAAAGACAATATCCTCCGGTCAATTATGCTACTACAGGCTCCTACACAAATTAAATTACAAAATTGTGTTACAATAGTGTACCACAGGGATAATCAAACTTAAAGAAAGAGAAGTGCACATCGCTGCTTACCTCTCCCATGAAGTGTAACAACAAAGGGGGAGAGGTAAAGGCGGAAGACGAAGGGGGGGCACCTACAAAAATGAACGTATGGGGTACACTAAACTGAGCCCCAAATGTTCCACCTGCTGACCCCGGAGGATTAGCATGTCAGGATTTAACTATACACAAAATTTTATGTAATTATAACATATGCTGCACAGTTGACCCTGTTACATTCACCCCCCTAGAATTACACAAAATTCTGGATCATAATGCAAGACATTCATAGACCACACTGACCAAAAAGAAATCTCAAACACAACAAGTGAGCAAACCAGCAATATGAGCTTCCTAATTAAAGGATAAGAGGACTAGAGATCTGCGTGGCTCATAATACTCTGCAGGCATAGTGAAGTGCCCTATACACTGCACATACTCATATGCTCAGGCCAAGCAATGTGAGAAAATGAAAAGAAAAAAAAAAGAAAAGGTGAAAAATGGGTCCTCATACAGCAGTATATTATTACAACAACATTAAATGTGATCTAAGAAAACATATACATATAACTGTAAATAGCATGTCACTCAGACATTTTACACATGTATAACAGAATGGGGGTTTTGCTCAACCCCGAGCATGGACTCAAGTTGTGCCATAGACTCAATCAAACGACACACTGGTCTAATCAGTCTGCCAAATCCTGAGGTAAGTTGGCTATCTGCATTTGATGCCCGAGGCAGATTGGAATGGACACGAGTTGGTTGTAGTGGGGGAGCAGGAACAGCTGCAGGGAAATCCACCGCAGGTGCAACATCGTCCAATGCAGTGGAAGCCACCACAGAGGGAGACGGTGGATGTCAGGACCATGGAATTCATCCACGGAGGACTAATCATGGCTCAGGACCCATAAGGCAGTGCGGCCATCGTCCCAGTCAGCAACACACGAGAGAGAACCAGCAAGGGATGGTTCAACTGTTGCAGCCGCAGAGTCCAATCCAGACATCTCAGTCACATGCCAATCAGATGGAGGGGGGACATCAGTCATGTTAGAGGCAGGCAAGGGCACAGGAGCAGCATCACAATCCAAGGCTTCAACCAGGGGCAGGATGTTGACTTGAAGGAGCAGGTTCCGGTGAGCAACGCGTTCATTTCCTTTCCTATCTCTGATCCGGTAGATGTGCAAGGCAAGTGTTTGAGGCCACCACAATGTAAACAATAGGCATCCATTTATCAGAGAGCTTCCGCTTCCCCTTGACACCCTTGTTTGCCAGCAGCACCTGGACACCGAGAGACAGAGGCTGACCTTTGACCCGTTTGTTGTACTGGTTATACTGATGACTCTGCTCAGCTGTGCAGTGTTTCTGGGCTACTGCCACGGCACAATGAAGGTCCTCCAACAGGGATTTCACATAAGCGTCATAGTCACACACATTTACATCGTGGAGCACATTTTTGAAGAGGAGGTCAACCGGCAGCCTAGGCACTCTCCTGAACATCAAATAGAAAGGCGCAAACCCAGTGGTCTCATGAGCACTGCAATTGTACACAAAGGTCATGGTCTGGATCATCTGTGGCCAATTCTGTTTGGAACGCAGGGGCAGGGATCTCAGCATGTTGCCCAGGGTGCGGTTAAATCTCTCTGTACCACCATTCCTCATAGGATGGTAAGGTGAAGTGCGGGACTTGTCAACCCCAGCCAACTTCGATAGCTCAGCAATCAGCTCACTTTCAAAGTTTGCCCCCTGGTCAGAGTGAAGGCGCTGAGGGAAGCCATAGATGCAGAAAAAGTTGTCCCACAGCTTCTTGGCTACTCTTTTGGCAGTCTGGTCCTGACAGGGAAAAGCATGTGCCTATTTCGTGAAGTGGTCTGTGATCACGAGTACATCCACAGACTTGTTGTTACTGTCTTCAGCTGACCAAAAGTCAACGCACACAAGTTCCAGAGGGGCAGAGGTCTTAATGCTCTCCAGTGGGGCTCTGGCAGAAGGCTCAGGAGTCTTACTGAAGACACATCTGTGGCATCTCCTCACATGATTGCGTACATCCTTCTCAATGTCATGCCAGAAGAAACGCTGACGAGCCAAAGAAAGTGTGCGAGGCTGACCTTGATGACCAGCCTGGTCATGTACACCAAACAAAGCATCTGCTTTCAGAGACTCAGGCATGACAAACTAAAATCTCTTCTGTTTGGTCAAACCGTCCCTTGTGACCCTGTAGAGGATGCCATTCAGGAGTGTCAGTTTGTCCCACTGTTTAAGGACTCTCAAAGTTTGTTGACTCTCATTATAGCGCTCCCGTCTGGAGGGCCTGCGTTTCCTGTCACAACATAGTGAACAACCCTTGAGATGACTGGGTCCTGTTGTTGGTGTGACTGAAGGTCAGCGAGAGACAAGGAAGGCAACAGGAGGCCAGGAGGCTCCAAGACGGTGAGGTGGTCAGCGAGAGAGGCACGCTGCCTTGGAACAGAGTCCCACTCATCGAAGGAGGAGAGAAGAGAGGAGACGTCACCCTCAGAAAGTGAACCCGCAGTTGCAGCAGTGGGGAAGGAGTCTCCCAGTGACTGTGGCTGGCAGGTGAGGCGGAAGGTGTCCTGCACAAATCCATCGTTGACATCACAGACCTGGCCCAGCAGCTCAGAGTAAGGCTCACATAGCAGCCGCTTTCTCAAAGGCCTGACAAAAAGTTCCCTGCTGAGGGCATCTGCTACCACATTCAACTTGCCAGGAATGTGCTTGATCTCGAAGGTATACGGAGCCAGCTTCGAGACCCAACGCTGCTCACACGCACCAAGTTTTGGCTTAGTTAAGATGTATGTGAGAGGATTGTTGTCCGACCAGACAGTGAATCTGTGACCCTTGAGCCAGTGGCTGAACTTATCACAAACTGCCCATTTAAGAGCCAAGAACTCCAATCTGTAGGCAGTTGGCTTGACTGCGAGTGAGAGATTTGCTTGCAAAAGCAATGGGCCTTGCTTTCTCCTCGCCAGCTGGCACCTGTGACAAGACGGCACCCAAACCATCAAGGGAAGCGTCAGTGGAAAGGATGAAAGGCTTATCAAAGTCTGGATGTGCCAGCACCACACTGTTGAGGAGGGCACTTTGCTATGCACCATGCTACCCCTCTCACTACACGGGTGGGCTAGTTTAAATCAGCATTGGAGGGAGAAAGGGGTGGCACAGCTGGAGAATGGGAAGGCCGTGGGCACTCATGTTTAATATGACCAGGACTGAAGCAGTTGAGGCACAATCTGTAAAGTCTGTAATGTGCATGGGTTGAGTGGTCCCCGGAACCACAAACTGCATGATAAGGGCTCAGAACCCTGCTGGCTGCGGGGCCAACCACCGTGACGTTGGGCTGGCTGACGGTGAGCCAGCTGGCGGTGGACTGGCCCCTGACTGGTCGCAAGGGAGGCATTGCACAAAGACAGAACTTTGTCAAACATAGCCACAACCTGTTGAACACCAGGCTCAGTTACTGGTGGGTCAAGGGCGACAGGAGTAGGGGCAGAGGCAGCTGCAGGAGGTGGACTGCAGGCTAGGGTGGGGCCAGGCAGAGAGCTAGGACGTGGCTGTTGCTGGCACGCCACTGAGGCAGCAAGGGACATGCCATGATTAGTAGGATGAGGGGAATCAGTAACAGGGCTCTGACTGTAAGCTGATAAACCCACTGTATGTCGAGGCTGGGCTGCTGTCCTCCTCATATTCCTCATGTGACTGTCCAGACGCTCCTGAACCTCAGCTGCAGTCCACCGCTCAGGTGCCTTCAGCTGGAATGACATAGCAAGGTTTGGGTCGGGACAGTGATTGATAAACACCATGACAACCTCTGCACTGGGGTCCTCCACTGATCCACGGAGGCACTCAATAGCAGCATCAATGGACTTGTTAAGATGAATCCAGTAATCCATAGCATCCTCGCCAGCACGTGGAATGGTGCTATAGAAATCCTTCATGGGTAAATTTGAGTATGACAGCTCACTAAAGTGACCTTTCAATATGTCAAACACAGCTGTGGGCAGGTCAGTGGAACTCAGCTAAGGGCGGCTGCGGAGTGACACTTTCACTACATCCCTAGCTTTGCCTGTTAGCTTGGACATGATCAGGTCAAACTTTTCAGCATGAGTGTCACATTTAACCCTGTTCAGGTAACATTTCATCATGTCCTCCCATTCATGAACAGAGAATGCATCAGTATGGTCTCCCCGAAAGTAAGGTGGAGCTTTGGTGTCAGACTGGACAACAACTTTCAACTGCGACAAATCAGCTTGGCTGGTTAACTGACTTGTAGACTGGGGCTGGATAGTACTAGGCTGATGCATGGTGCTCAGACTGGCTGAAATGTTCTCTCCAATCTGTCTTGCCAAATCAGTAATCATGTCATCAAAAGCTTCAACAGCGATGACTTGTGTTGGCTTAGGGTTAGACTGGGTGATTGGTGTGGAACTAGCAGTGGGGCCCAATGGTGGATCAATAACTGACTGATCAACAGTGTGATTAGGAACACTGGGGGACACAAACCCACCTCTACTAGCAATTTGCTGGCCCCTCCCCACCCCAAAGGTGACATCATGCCCACGACCAGCCATTGTGTGAACCTCAAATGTATCACTCCCTGACATAACAAACTAAGGGCAATGGCAGCAGAAACCAGAAAAAAACAAAAAAAAACGAGAGAAACACACCCCAGATGTTGAGCAGACTGCAAACAGCTACATGCAAATCAACAGCATGAGCCTAACACAGCTGAATAAAAAAGAAAAACCCCACAAGACAACCAAAATTACACACACACTATAACAAGATATGACATATATATATATAAAAAAACATAACAAACAGCAAATTGTAACAGACAGGCTCACCAGATAACTGACCAAAATAACTTATTCGTCTTTTTTTTCCTGTACTCCTCCTCTTTAATATTTTTTCCTTTTTTTAAAATATATTTTCATCCAGACTAAACAGTGCGAACTGACATGAAGAAGAAAAAATCACGAAAGAAAAATAAATCACTCCTCGAACCAGATTAACAGAGTCCCTTTAACTCTACGACAGACAAGCACACCTGCGCGCGCACTCGGGAGCGAGCGCAGTTTCCGGAAGCAGCGGAGCGGGAGAGAAGAGCTAGCTGCTAGCAACAGCGCCCCGGGGACCAGACGAGTGCTGATCGGTGAGATGCAACGGGTCCGACGGCACCAAGTGTAACCGGTGACTCTGCGTTGTGTTGATATAAATTGAATTGAATAAAAAGACAATATCCTCCGGTCAATGATGCTACTACAGGCTCCTACACAAATTAAATTACAAAATTGTGTTACAATAGTGTACCACAGGGATAATCAAACTTAAAGAAAGAGAAGTGCACATCGCTGCTTACCTCTCCCATGAAGTGTAACAACAAAGGGGGAGAGGTAAAGGCGGGAGACGACACTTATAGAAGGGGGGGCACCCACAAAAATGAACGTAGGGGTACACTAAACTGAGCCCCAAATGTTCCACCTGCTGACCCCGGAGGATTAGCATGTCAGGATTTAACTATACACAAAATTTTATGTAATTATAACATATGCTGCACAGTTGACCCTGTTACACATGCTCCCCCTGGCTCCTACAATGTCTTAACCCTTAAACCACAGAGGCAGATTTTATTTTCTTATTGGATCTCTGGTACTCAGGACAACATGAGGAGACTTTTTAGACTCACTGAGATGATGACTATGAATAAAACATGCTTATTTATGTTGCCTGTTATTAGGAAAAAATAATTCAATCAGTCATTCTTTTATTTTTTCCAGCTTTTTTGTGCATAATGCTCCATAAAGAAAAGGTTTTCCCAGTTTGATGCTTAAGAACTGGACCGGCCTGCTCAGAGTCCTGACCTCAACCCCATCCAACACCTTTGGGATGAACTGAACACTGACTGTGAACTCGACCTTATCACCAACGTCAGTGTTGACCTCACTGAGGCTCTTGTGGCTGAATGGGAGCAAATCCCTACAGTCAGGTTCCAACATCTGCTGGAGAGACTGAAGCCAGAAGACTGGAGGCTGTTATAGTAGCAGATTAAACTGTCAGAATGAGATAATAATCATATATATCATATAAGTTCACCCCCTAAACATGCTCAAAAACTCACCAAATGTGGCAGGCACTTCCGGTCTAGCGAAAAATTTGATTATCTGTAAAAAATGATCCCCCTCCAACCACAATATTACTCACTAGTGCCACCTAGGCGCTATTTCGACCGCTATGGCCCATAGGAATGTCGTAGAGAGACAGCACCAACACTAAATTGTTCGTCTCCTCAAGATCTACAAATCATACACTAACACTCTAGACCTAAATCCAACAGGAATCCGCAAAACGTACACAAAAGTCAGATTTTTCGATAATTTCCGGCTACATACAGACCTATCAGCCAAGGAGAAGGAGGCAGAAAGGGAGGGGTGAACTCAGATCTTTCACACCAGCTCTGGAGACATACATGACAGAAAACACTCCTAGCAGTTGACTCACTGACCACTGAAATATACGACTTTTTCCTCTGTGTCCACCTGCAATTTCTTCTTGTCTCTGCACACTTCATAGTACACATTTCAATCTAACTTTTATGCAGTGATGTGGGTTAAAAGTCTTTACTTTTCCTAATATGGACTTGAGGAAAAATAAGGACACTAATCTTTTCTAATCTAATCTTTTATACTTTAACTCATCACCAGTTTTCTACATATTGATTCAGATTACAGTAAAGGGGCACAATACTTGTATAATGTTGATGACACTGCTGTGAGCCACACACACATCTCCTTCTGCAGAAATTCTCACAACGTTGACATTTCATGTTTCGCCATGACAGGGAAGATGCTATAACTTTACTGTACATGCTCCTATCTGCACTGCACTGTACATGGCTGCCCAGTCACACCTCTTAGACCGGTCCCGAAACATCCAATTTAATTTTATCTTGGCCCTCACCGGAAAAACAGTGTTTAAAAAAGAAAAGAAAAAAAAAACCTCACGTGCCTCCCCCGTTTATAGATTTTTTTTTTACTTTCTGAGCTCTGCCTCTGTGTTTTCCTTTTTGTTTCTTACACAGTTACAGATTAAAAGTGTAAAATAAATTAGGGAGCGATATTAAAAGAAGTTATGACGTCAGTGCTGTTGCTGCTTCCGGAAGCTGAGAAACCGAAAGTAACTTTCGGGTGAGGCTGTTATTCTGTCGCCAGTCCTAAAGGCTTCATTAAACGATGTTAAAATGATGTTTAATCTTCAGAGAACTATGAATCTTCTTCTTCTCGTGTTTCCTCTCATCTGGTTTGAAGCAACGTTTGGTGTCAGAAGCGGTAAGAAAACTATTTAGACTGATGATCAAACTGAATGATAAAGTTACTGAAGTGCGTTTCTTTCACTAAAGAAGGAAACCGAGTTCTTGTATCGTAATTATGACTTCCTCATTTTTAAACTATGACTTATACTGACTCATAATCAGGAGAAAACATGTGTTACACCGTTTTCTGTAACCTACAGATTCTGTGAGCAGGTTTTCATGTTTTTATCTTTTACTTTATTTCATGCAGTTTTTTTGACACCTCTTCCTAACACAGAGAGCAAACTCTAGCGGACGAAGTGCGAAAAACCGTCCAGATAAACTAACAGCGAGTGTCATGTTTGATACGCAGTTGATTAAAATAACGGCAGGAAGTAGACGCCGCCCTGCACATCCGCTCCCAAACTAACATCAGCTCTGAGTAGGTCTGTTATAGGACTTAATTAATCATCACATCACTGTGTTATGGGACTGATATTTAATATTGATCTGTGCTAATCAATAGGATGTTAGCACATATATTATATGTATTAAACATTAGGAATGTAGCTACTCGACAGGTTGTTTTTATGATCTCAGACTTGACTCACAGTCTCCCGTCTCGACTTTTAAGGATCCGACAACAAACTGTATAAAAAGATCTTTAGTTTACTCCCTCCCTCTATCTCTCTCCCTCCCTCTCTCTCTCTCTCTCCCTCCCTCCCTCTCTCTCTCTGTATGTGTGTGTGTAATTATTAGACACTAATAGGTGATATTAAAAGAAGCATAACCTCTTCCTAACATATGGTGAGGGCGCGAACAGTAGCGGACGCAGCGCGAAAAATTGTCCAGATATGTTACGAGCGCCAAGTGTGTGTGTGTGTGTGTGTGTCGATCCTTAAAAGTCGAGACGGGAGACTGAGAGTCAAGTCGGAGATCATAAACGTGTCGAGCAGCTACAGTCCTAATATTTAATATAATATATATGTAATATCTGTACTAACATCCTGATGATTAGCACAGATCAATATATTATTCAGAGCTGATGTTAGTTTGGGAGCAGATGCGCAGGGCGGCGTCTACTTCCTGCCGTTATTTCTAATAAACTGTGTATGAAACATGACTGACACTGTAACACATCATCTATTGTGTAACTCTGGATGCTGATATTTGTGATGAAATATAAAATGTGAGTGTGTCCGCTGCCTGAGGGTCTCTGGGAGTTTGGTTGATAGTTTTTTTTATTGCGTTGCTCAAAGTAACAAAAATGAAGCAGAGAAAGTTGTTTGACGTTGTTTGCTCACACTTCCTCCTTCCTCGTGCGCTCAGAGCTTCCTCTTTCAAATGTCACATTCAAAGAGGTTAATTGTTGTGATTGAGAGAAAGTATATAAAGTAATGTCTATGATAATATTCAGAACATGTTCATTTCTCTCTGGTTAGTTTCTTCAGTGAGGTTTATTTTAGGGAGCAGCTTGTTTGTGTGTTTAGTGGAGACAAATCATATCTGTAGATCAGAGATGAGAAATGTGTTTGATCAGGAAGCAGATTCAATATTAATGTTTTTATTCAGAAATCTAATTGCCTGAAGTCAATATATATATATATATATAAAATAATGGAATAGACTCTCCAACCTGATGGTAAATACATGTTTAGACTCTTTAATGTTTCTTCTTCTCCACATTATTTATTTCATGCTTTGTTTGGATAGTTGTTACCAAATGGCTCCACAGTGTTTAGATAGAAAGACGTTTTGACAGCTTGATGCATTTCAGATGTGACTTCAGGCTTCAGGCAGGTGTTTTCTGTCTGTGGAGTTCAGAGGTTCGTCCTTAATGTCTTTTTATTTACTTCATAATAATCATGATGAATTATAGTAAATGAAGTTTGACTTTGTTTAGTTCAGTTTTCCTCTTCGATCTGCAGCGCTCTCTCTGGCTTCTCTTTCTTTCTCTCACTCATTTGTTCAAGCAGGTGTAATATTTATTTGTGTGTTGGATGGACAGACAGAGATAGTCTGATGACGTAGTCAGTGATGAAGATCATCATCATTATGGAAAAACAGTTTAAAGTTAAATGTTATTATTTATTAATGAGTGTGATGTTAAAAACAGGTTAAATAAAGACGTGTAAATGACATATAGAAGATGAGAACAAATAGAGAAATAATAACTATCACACTGACAAATAATAATAATGATAATACATAAAATATAAATACATTTACAAAGTAAAATATTCACAAGTGTAAATATATAATCAGGGCAGATTAAAGGATTTGTTGAAGACAATGTGCCAGACGACAAGAAACAAGAAAAGTTTCTTGTTATAACAAAAGTTGATATGTTGCTATGACAACAAACTTCCATATGTTTGTCTTAACCTGATTATTCTGCATGTAAACATACTGATTAATACATGTTTTTATATCCTCCAGAGCCAAAAGTCATCACAGTGGAAGAAGGAAGTGACGTCATTTTACCCTGTTCACTCAGCAGCAAGGAGAACATCGAGTTTACGCTGATTGACTGGAAGAAAGATGGTCAGAAGGAGGTGTTTGGGTATGATTCAGGCACTCATACCAATAACGGCCGTCCAGGTCAAGATGAGCAGTTCATAGGACGAGTCTCACATTTTGAAGATGGACTGAAGTCAGGAAACGCCTCCATAATCATCAGAAATACGAAGGTGGCTGACAGTGGAGACTACACCTGTGACTTTCCACAACTTCAGCCAAGACAAACATTCCACATTAAGCTTCATGTTGTTGTTGGTGAGTGTTTTTCTAAAACTCTTATTTACTGATGCGACTGGTTTAAGAGTCTCAAATGGACTCAAGTCAAATAGTCAGAAACACATCTGGCAGGGCCTCGTCCCCACAGCGCTGCAACCATGTATGGAGTGATTCCCTCTTTATCAAACATGCTGGATATTTGAGACACATTGCAGTTTGTGTCACTGCGTCCAATAAATGTTGTAACTTTGTGAAACCTATTAAGTCCATCCAGCTTCATGCAGTGATTGTCCAGGTGTGTGGAGGTAAGTGTTTCACAGGTTTAGCTCAGGCTCGACTCAAGGAGCGAGAGGAGGGTTAGTGCAAAAAGATACAAAATCTATTATCACAGTAAATGAGCGTTGAATCACAGAACTCACTCAGAATACCCCAATATAAAAATATTAAATAAAATAAAAATAAAAGAAATTGTCCCTTCGCAGCAAGTCACTGCTTAGTGTCAACGTCCGTCAGTCTGTCCAAATGTATGTTTGTGCTACCCAGGTAGTTTGAGTGTAGTGTATGTGTAAGCTTTTGCAGCTGATCTGCTCCACAGTATGAAAATCCAGGGTGCACCGACAAAGAGCTGAATCCTCAGAAGCCCTCCTGCATCAGTGGAGATTCTGGCTGTAATCATGGGGTTCAACAACTCAACCAAAAAAACAATCTGCCATAGCAGGAAATAAAATAATGAATTATTAGTGAATAATCACTAATTACTGTACAGTATAGTATCTCTCTTTTCTCTTTCACTTGAGCGTACATTTTTAATACTGATCACAAACTAATGAATTGTACTCTGAGTAATTAAACTTCAGATATTATTGTCTTTTTAACAGTATTAATACGTCATATTACACCATCCCATTTATCTCTTATCAATCATGTTATCTCAATCACGTTTCTCTCATTCACAACACTTAAGCATTTTTAACTATTTCAAAATGAATTTTAACATATTATTTATAAAGCCAAAATCAGGAAAAACCCAAATCATGATTATTAACTCACTGTAACACATCTCCAAACTTCTTAACACTCAAAATGGCGGCCTGAATGACAAAGCGAAAATTACTCCAGTAATATTTATACATTTTCAAAGCTCGAAAACAATAAATGAACCAAGTACAACATCTTAATACATTCATATAAGCATTTCACAGTACTTAGTGATGATGAGATTGGAAAAAAAAACATTACATGTCCGCTAGCCACTTAGCATGCTAACAGTACACTCACCTCCGGTCAGAGTGCACTGGTACTCCTCTGCAGTAACTTCTCACATCAATATATATATGTTAACAATCACAAAACAATGTTTCTCTCCAAAAATTGACATTTGTTTCCTTCTGACTGTATCAGGGTCTGGTTAGTAAACACTGTTAGCAGAGCTCCGCTACTCCCAGCATGCAATGCGAACATCCACATTCACTCACAGACATGACGCGCCCTCCTGTGGCTACTCTACGCCACAACAGTCATTCAAAATAAATTATTCATCATAAATGAAAAGAGGGATTTCAGCTTAATTTAAGAAAAAAACAACAATAATGAGTGAACCTTAAAGATACATTTTTATGGGGTTACACAAGAAAGAGAAAGTTCTCTGTCAAACTCCTGATTTTAACAGCATGGATGTCTTGAAGGGGAGACTGTATGAAAGTGTGAGCTGTTATCACCATTTAAATGATGATCACGTCTCGCCCCTCTCTATAACACCAGGCTTTACACTCAGTTCAGAGCAGCTAGAAACACTTTTACCTTTAGATGACACGTTGTAAGACCTACAGTAGTTCATTTCAAGTCAACTCCAGCCTTAACCCATCTGGGACTGACACAAAGCAGTCGTGTCTGTGAATGTGCGGCCAGTTTAAACCAGGATGTTTGTCAAATCTCAGACTGTGGTTTCTGTTTTCCTCCAATCAGTTCTGTTCAATAAACAGACAGCAAAGTTCTGTTTTTCCCAGTATTAGACTTCCTGTCTGCCATGTTGATAATATCATACAAATATTATAACATAATTATGTTTTTTTTTCCTTTCAGGTGGGATCTTAAGTTCTTAGGGCTCAATATAATTTAATGCATTTCTGGCTTTTAACACCTTCCCATTTTAAACTGTGTATAAAACAAAAACTACAAAGAACTGATATATTTGCACAGAAAGTCCAAATACATTCACTTCCATTTGTGGTTCGGCAGGTAATTTTAATGGCCACAAATTCAGCAGAGTTTCTATTGGATGAAAGCAGCTGTCAATCAAACACATGCGGCACTCGTTTACAGATGCGCTGGAGTTTAAAGTCTTTTATGTTCGTTACTTTATTTCACAGCAAGATGCTGATTGGTTAGTTTTGTTGCTGGGCGTTTACCGATCTCACTGATACTGAACATCATTTGTCAAATATTTTATTGATCCGTTAAATCGACCAAAATGTTGTTGTTTCAGAAGTTTGACGAGCTGCGCTAAAACTAGACGAAGGAAATAATTCACGTTTATGAAGCAGATTCAACATCAATGTTTTTACTCAGAAATCTAATTGCTTGAAGTCAATTTTTACTGATATAAGTTATATAGGTGTGTGTGTGAATTGTTATATTTATCATAAGTTATCAAATAACAACAAAGACTAAAGTTAATCATCATGTTTAATCTTTATTTCAGTAAATGAAACAGAACAAGGACACAGAGTGTCATAGATGTGAAGCAACAAACATTTTGCATATTGAAAATAGTCTGATCCATCCTCTAAATTTCACTAAACACTAAATTCTTTTGATCAGCTCAGTTTCTTTCAAATAATGGAATAGACTCTCTAACCTGATGGTAAATACATGTTTAGACTCTTTAATGTTTCTTCTTCTCCACATTATTTATTTCATGCTTTCTTTGGATAGTTGTTACCAAATGGCTCCACAGTGTTTAGATAGAAAGACGTTTTGACAGCTTGATGCATTTCAGATGTGACTTCAGGCTTCAGGCAGGTGTTTTCTGTCTGTGGAGTTCAGAGGTTCGTCCTTAATGTCTTTTTATTTACTTCATAATAATCATGATGAATTATAGTAAATGAAGTTTGACTTTGTTTAGTTCAGTTTTCCTCTTCGATCTGCAGCGCTCTCTCTGGCTTCTCTTTCTTTCTCTCACTCATTTGTTCAAGCAGGTGTAATATTTATTTGTGTGTTGGATGGACAGACAGAGATAGTCTGATGACGTAGTCAGTGATGAAGATCATCATCATTTTGGAAAAATGATTTTGTTATGACAACAAACTTTCATATGTTTGTCTTAACCTGATTATTCTGCATGTAAACATACTGATTAATACATGTTTTTATCCTCCATAACCAGATGTCATCACAGTGGAAGGAAGTGACGTCATTTTACCCTGTTCACTCAGCAGCAAGGAGAACATTATATCAAAGCTGTTTGACTGGAAGAAAGATGGTCAGAAGGAGGTGTTTGTGTATGATTCAGGCATTCATACTAATAAAGACCGTCCAGGTCAAGATGAGCAGTTCAAAGGACGAGTCTCACATTTTGAAGATGAACTGAAGTCAGGAAACGCCGCCATAATCATCAGAAATACGAAGCTGGCTGACAGTGGAGACTACACCTGTGAATTTCCACAACTTCAGCCAAAAAGACAAATATTCCACATTAAGCTTCGTGTTGTTGGTGAGTGTTTTTATAAAACTCTTATTTACTGATGCGACTGGTTTAAGAGTCTCAGATGGACTCAAGTCAAATAGTCAGAAACACATCTGGCAGGGCCTCGTCCCCACAGCGCTGCAACCATGTATGGAGTGATTCCCTCTTTATCAAACATGCTGGATATTTGAGACACATTGCAGTTTGTGTCACTGCGTCCAATAAATGTTGTAACTTTGTGAAACCTATTAAGTCCATCCAGCTTCATGCAGTGATTGTCCAGGTGTGTGTAGGTAAGAAAGAGAAACTTCTCTGTCAAACTCCTGATTTTAACAGCATGGATGTCCAGGGCCAGCTTTAGTCCTTTTGGTGCTCTAGGAGAGATTAGGATTTGCTGTCCTTTTCTGTCCTCATTCATCTCTGTTTCCTTCTTGCTGAGGCTTTGCAGTTGATACACTTGGAAACTCGAGTGTTAATAATGTTACAACTGGTAACAATATTACTATTATCACTACTGTTTATCACTTACATTAGTATGTAGTGATCTGGTGGAATTTAACTGGACTTTTTTCTGTGGATTGATATGATCAGATATTTTCCTCCAGAGTCTATGATCATAATTGTGTGCAAAGCAGCAGTCAGTTATTCTCAGCTGTTCAGAAATAAACAGACCGTAGAAATGTGTAACTGACCAATCAGAATAGAGTATTCAACAAAGCTGTTTAATAATCATAGATTACACTGGATAGATGACTCTTTCCATGATGTCATGATGCCCAGACTGTTCTGGACTGTTTTCATGGGTTTTGACTATTTTACTACAATGTTTCCAGTCATTAAATCAATTACTGATTAGTCTGTAGTTGTTTTGTTTTTGTGAGAAAAGTTTGCAGCAGAAGCAGTAAAGACTATTTTTTCTAGGAATATACCATCCAGCTTCTCTTGATTTTCTCTCCATTAACTAGTTTTCTGTAAAGTGGTTGTAATGAAACTTCTCCCATCCTCTCCTTCTGGAAATGTAGAGTCTTATTTGATCTGATATGGCCTCTGCTGACTAACTCCGTCCTCGTCATATCAGACAGGATCTATAGATGCTGCCTTCATGGACTCACATACTTCAGGGTCTGTTCCAGTTGATGGTGTCTGCAGGCTGTAGAGTCGCAGCAGTGGATGTTGTGTCTGTTATTACTTCACCTGCAGGCAAATCTAAACATACATGCAAATATATTAATTATTAATCCTTTTTTAAGGACACAAAATGAACACATCAGGCAATAAATACGTCTGGAGCATCAATTATAGATAACAGTTGACCAGAACTGTTCAGTGGGTGATAAAAAGTCAAAAATCCAGGTTTAATTTATTTTTGATGGTAATAAGTAGCATTTAAGTTAGCTATGTTCCCCTTCATTAATATAGAAATGATATTTATGTTCAATATATTTTATTGCACTAGTGTTACCATGATAATGCGAGAATGTATAAAACCATTTAATAAGAGATCATATTGATATTTGACTTGTTTTTTTAAATGGACCCATAGTTGATTTTAGAAATATAGAAATTAAATGTGTGTCGCGTGTAAGCTGTAGTTCTCATGACTTTCTGTCTCTGTGAAGGATTAGAAAATGATTAAAGGTTTGTCTAAAGTACTGACATAATAAATAGATTTAGTTATTGTCATTTTCTTGTGTATTTGCATGTACATACAAAAAAATGAAACACTGTTCCTCCCAGCTCACAGCAGTGCAACGGAAAGGATAGAAATATACTGTATATTTAAAAATCCCTTTTAAAAAGTGATAAAAACATAAACTCCAAGAGAAAGAGAACGAGCAGTTAGCAGCTGATTTCACTGAATGTGAATATTTGATAGAATTATAGCAGAAATGTGTCTGGATTTGTTCGTATTGACATTAGTTACATAACTGCAGCTGTAACACAATGAACAGAACTCACCTGCTGCAGGTAGCTGGAGAGCTTGATATGATGTCAGAGCTTCACCTGCAGAGCTGTGTTTATACATACAGAACATCCAGACTGTAACACCACTGCACTAAAACCTTTGTGTCATTCTACTGCATATAAAGTAGCTCTGTACAAATAGACTTTATTTAATTTGACTAAGACCTACATTTAATTAGTAACAAGGTGCAACTGTAACATTCAACAACAACAACAACAATAATAGTAATAAAAGATTAAAGCTGTAAGCAGCGATGTTCAGGCCCTTGCTCCTTTGTGCATGAGTGTGATGTTCTCCTGCGGTAATGCTGATAAATAGGGACTAGTAAAATGACATATAAAAGATACAAACAAATAAGGAAATAATATAATATAATATAATATAATACAATACAATACAATACAATACAATACAATACAATATAATATAATAATACATATTTAAAAAGCAAAATATTCTAAAATGCAAATATATAATGTTCAAGGCAGATTGAAGGATTTGTTGAAGACAATGTGCCAGACGACAAGAAACAAGAAAAGTTTCTTGTTATAACAAAAGTTGATATGTTGCTATGACAACAAACATCCATATGTTTGTCTTAACCTGATTATTCTGCATGTAAACATACTGATTAATACATGTTTTTATATCCTCCAGAGCCAGAGGTCAAAGTGAACGCAAAAGAAAGAAGTGACGCCATCTTACCCTGTTCACTCAGCAGCAACGAGAGCATTAAGTTTAAAAGGATTGAGTGGAAGAAAGATGGTCAGAAGATGGTGTTCGTGTATGATGGAGGCGTTCCAACTCCATCTGAGCAGTTCAAAGAACGAATCTCACATTTTGAAGATGGACTGAAGTCAGGAAACGCCTCCATAACCATCAGAAATACGAAGGTGGCTGACAGTGGAGTCTACACCTGTGAATTTCCACAACTTCAGCCAAGACAAATATTCCACATTAAGCTTCGTGTTGGTGAGTGTTTTTATAAAACTCTTATTTACTGATGCGACTGGTTTAAGAGTCTCAGATGGACTCAAGTCAAATAGTCAGAAACACATCTGGCAGGGCCTTGTCCCCACAGCGCTGCAACCATGTATGGAGTGATTCCCTCTTTATCAAACATGCTGGATATTTGAGACACATTGCAGTTTGTGTCACTGCGTCCAATAAATGTTGTAACTTTGTGAAACCTATTAAGTCCATCCAGCTTCATGCAGTGATTGTCCAGGTGTGTGGAGGTAAGAAAGAGAAAGTTCTCTGTCAAACTCCTGATTTTAACAGCATGGATGTCTTGAAGGGGAGACTGTATGAAAGTGTGAGCTGTTATCACCATTTAAATGATGATCACGTCTCGCCCCTCTCTATAACACCAGGCTTTACACTCAGTTCAGAGCAGCTAGAAACACTTTTACCTTTAGATGACACGTTGTAAGACCTACAGTAGTTCATTTCAAGTCAACTCCAGCCTTAACCCATCTGGGACTGACACAAAGCAGTCGTGTCTGTGAATGTGCGGCCAGTTTAAACCAGGATGTTTGTCAAATCTCAGACTGTGGTTTCTGTTTTTCCTCCAATCACTTCTGTTCAATAAACAGGCAGCAAAGTTCTGTTTTTCCCAGTATTAGACTTCCTGTCGGCCATGTTGATGATGTCATACAAATATTATAACATAACTATGTTTTCTTTTTCCTTTCAGGTGATTTAACTTCTTAGGGCTCAATTTAATTTAATGCATTTCTGGCTCTTAACACCTTCCGACTTTAAACTGTGTATAAAACAAAAAATACAAAGAACTGATATATTTCCATTGAATCATTTTAAAGTAACAACTGTTAAGCCTCATTAGGTTTGTTGCTCTTATTTACAGCTTCAAAAAAGCTGAATTGGTAAAGGATTAAACAGAAAAAATGGGAAGATTTCTTTTTGTCTGTCATTCACTTAATAATTCAAATAAGGTAAACCAGTCATAATAAGGTCTTCCAGGCTGAAATTCACAGGATATTTCCATCTACATGTCTACAGTATTTGGACCAAATTTCAGGTTGATAGATGGAAGTGACTCTGATATATTTCAGAAAGAGCAATAATGAGCATCTCCAGCAGATGGCCGCAGAGCTCTCTAAAACTTTAAAGTAATTTAAATAATGATGATAAATATATTTAATGACACTGAAAAATGTCCCTAAATGTGAAAGTTGATTATTAAAAGAAGTTCTAAATATTTAGATAAAGATTTACATATTTATTATCATTGAATCATGTCTCCTTTCACAGATAAATCAGTTTCTCTCTTATGTGGGTGTCTCAGCACCACAGAAAGTCCAAATACATTCACTTCCATTTGTGGTTCGGCAGGTAATTTTAATGGCTACAAACTCAGAGTGTTTTCACGGTGCAGAGTTTCTATTGGATGAAAGCAGCTGTCAATCAAACACACTTGGCGCTCAGGTAAGGATGCGCTCCTCTGATTGGCTGACGGTGTTAAAAGTTTCATCGGTTCGTCACTTTAATTCGCAGCAAGATGCTGATTGGTTAGTTTTGTTGCTGGGCGTTTACTGATCTCACTGATACTGAACATCATTGGTCAAATCTCTTATCGATCCATTGAATTGACCAAAATGTCGTTGTTTCATAAATTTGACGAGCTACGCTAAAACTAGACGAAGGAAATAATTCACGTTTATTCGGATTATTTTTTACTTTCGCTTGAATTTATACGAGCTGGATTTAATCGGTGGATTTTTTTGTTTAAAACGAGCCCTCGTTAGTTTATGAATGTCTGTTATTAAGCCTACAAAAGGCTTTTAACTGCGGTGAGACAGGGTAGCAGCTAAATTACTAACTGTTTACTGCCGTAAAGTGTGACGCTGTTGCTTTGATGTCGGAAATCTTGAATTGAGACGTTTACATCGGTTGAAAAAACAAACATTTAAGCTTTCAAACGAGCCATAATACATGTTCACTGACACACACAGTCAACATGAAAATATGTAGTATATTTATTTATGATTTTTACATGTAATATTCGGGTCGCATGCAACCTCTGCGCTTTAAAAGGTTAAAAGACAGAACAGCTGAAAACATCCCAGGTGAGTCCATATTATGATGACGTCACTGTTTCTACATCTATAAGGTGTGATATTATTCAAACATTTATGATACAATAAGTTTTCAGAGATTGAGGTCAATAATTTGAGAAACCTTTCAATGTTTTTAGGTTTTTTAGGGTGTGTAATTAAAAGTTAAGTCTATGTTCTTCCAATTTTCTGACACACATTATATATTTCCCATTTTCAAACAAATAATAGACGAACTTAAAAACATCCCAGTATTACATTTTCATTGCAAAGCATGTTTATTTGTATAGTGCATTTCATACACAATTGCAAATCAAGATGCTTAATTAAAATAACATAAAACTTTAAAATGAAGAATAGAATCCTTAGAAAATACAAGAAGTTAAGAATGGAGACATAAATCCAGGATAAGTTGAAGATGTAAGGGTAAGATGCTTAATGAGGAGCACCTAAGATTAAATTTTTATTTAGATTTAAAGATGTCAGATGTCCTCTGGAAGTTTATTCCAGCTCTGTGGTGTGCAGTGACTTAATGCTGCTTGTCCATGTTTAGTTTTCAGTTAATAAGTTATTGTTTATACTTTATTCACAGGTGCAGCTCCAAAGCCGTTTGCCAAAGTACGTAATGTCACAGAGTCTGGGGTGCTGCTGCAGTGTGAGGTCCGGGGTGCTTTTCCAGAGCCTGTGGTTGAGTGGCAGGACAGTGATAGAAAAGTTCTCACTGCTGAGAAGCCTCAGGTCTCAAAAAGAGGAGACCACTTCTACGTTACCCTCCTGGCTACTGTGGCTAGAACCAAAACCAACCACTTCTACTGTGTAGCCAAGCAGGAGGAAATCTCCCATATCACTGAAGATGACGTCTATGTTTTTGGTAAGACTCCTGTTTTCACTGTTTAAATAATAATAAACAAATAATTCTAGATGTTTTTGTGTTGTTAGTTTCCATATATTTTAGGAGCATGCAAGCCTTTTAAATAATTATCTTTTTACTGTGACCAATGAGCTGTATATGATGTGCAGCCACTGTCTTTAGAGGGTTGGAGGGTTAGGTTATAATTTTGTAAATGGTTGAATTGAAAAGACCTACACCACTCACACGAAGGCACCTGAAGTCTTTGGAGTTACAGTGTTTACTGGAGAATGTGGATTTAAAAATGCTGAATGTTATTTTAATCCATTGTTCAGCAGTGAGGCTCATAGATAACAAACATGTTTATGATCATGTGACTTCCTGAAGCTTCGTTCACTGCTTGTGGAACAGCTGGATGTTGGTTCATTACAAGCAGAACTAACTTCAAATCCAGCATCAGGTTGTGATTATTAAAGTAAAGATGAATATGAAAACAACAGGGAACCTTTCTACATTGTGACTTTTCCATCTGAGTAGAATCATCCTCCTCTGTCTGGACCTGAAACCAGGAGTTCACTAATGTTCACTTCTCACATTTACCAACATTTGACTTGTGCTTTGTTTTAATGCTGCACTGCACAGCTCACTAAAGCATGGAGGTTCATTCACTGGATCATAGGAGCTGTATGATGTTAGAAACAGCAGACTGTAAATGACATTATAATGTGATATTTCTAAGTGCTGTCTGGCAGCTTCCTCACAGCAGAATCAATGTGTAAATAATCTTCACCATGTAATAACACAACCACCCTCTCTTATCAGCACACTAATCACTAATGTATGAGCAGTGCTTTATCAAAACTGCAAAATAAAGGATCATAGTCTCCTCAAACATTTTCCAAAATTAAAATAATTCCAGTGTGATAGTTGATGGATTTTTTGTGTTAAAATAGAAGAATTGCAACTACTTTAGTCAGTGCTTTAGAAAACTCAGTGCAAGTGAAAACTAAACAAACAATGTTATGAAAATGCAAAATTTATGAGTCACATGTGCCACCAAAATATAATGAAGATTTTATTATCTTTAATTTGATATATAGAGAGAATGTTTTATTAATATTAGTGGGAAATATCAGTGTTACCAGCAGCCAAGTTCCAAATGAATCACAACAACAAACACCACAAGAACACTCAGAGATTTAGATAACAAATTAAATAATAAAACATAAATAAAAAAAATATTAATTAGCCTTCGCTCTAGTTAACAACACATAGTTCATAATATGCATAAAAATTTGAATGAGAAATCGTCACTAAGCAAAAAGTGGTTTGACCCATTTGGCCTGTTCAGTTTTCATCACTGAAAACCATCACTGTTTAGCTCCATTCGTCTAACAAATAGACAAATTACCAACCAATTATTAGCCCCTCTGGTATGTTAGTTAGTTTTTATCTGTCATCATTCATGGGATTACAAGACACAGAAACCTTTCTCCATTAATCATGTCCCTTGATCTTTCTTACCAAAAAAAGAAAAGAAAATAGTTTCAATATGAATCCACATGTGAGTGTAAAAGTGCATTTACACATATGGATAATAACAATAACTTTATTTGTATAGCACCTTTCATACAAGAAATGCAGCTCAAAATGCTTGTTGCGGGTTTGCTTTTAAAGAGGGACAAATGATGGCTCAGACGACAAAAAAAAAACGTCAGTCGTGATTTTTTTTTTTTTTTATTCACACCAAGTTCCCAAACAAGAGTGACGAAGTGGCAAAAATATGTCGTGTTGGCGCCAAGTGTGCACCCTCGAATGCCTAGTGGGAAGAAAAGAGTCCGGGAAGGACCACGGGACACAAGTGCAGCCTGCAAGAAACAGTTTAACTGGAGCATGGCTCCACAGGAACAGTGGGAGTGCTGTGCGCTGTGCGTTCCCGGCGTTATGCCATATTAAGCACCTCTTGTTGCGGGAAGAAGACAGTCGCCTAAACGACAACCAAATGCCCAGATAATACCCAATACCCAAAGACCTTTTATTCATGAGTAAATGTCAAAAGGGACGAAATGCTCATGTTTCCATGTTTTACTACGAATGACAACCTACACACAATGACACGAATCAATATCATTCTCATTCCACGTCACATTCTGTTTAAAGTCCAGATAATTTAAAGTGAGCAGAATACAATATATTTATGTTTGTATATTTATTATATTCTATATTTATTTTCTGTCTCTGTAGTTCTATATTTTATGAATTCTCTATATAGGGTATTTTACAAGCATTTTTATCCCTTTTGTCATATAATGTAAAGTATATTTTTTGATATTTTCTTAGGCTTTGTCAGTATCTTCTTCATTATGCAGGCTTTTCTTTTACAGTTTTGTGTTAATGATTCATGTTTAAATGCGCTTATGGATTCCACAATAGTCATACATGTATTTTAATTTTCTGGCATCCTGATCCTTCCCATAATCACAGTCATAGTTAACAAAAACTGGCAAATGGTTGCTGATGTCATTGATTAATAGCCTGCTTACTGTGTTGTCTTCCATAATAATTGTAAATATAGTATCTGTTAAAGTGGCACAGTGTGTTGTTGTTGTTTTGCTTGGCCTACTGATTATTGAATATAAACTCTTAAATTACTATACATTTTATCAATAAACTCATCTTTCAGTTTGTGTTTATTAGAATTTAAGAGGTCTATATTGAAATATATATTTATGGCAAGCTAGTCTGCCAGGAAATGCACCCCCTGCTATCTCCCACAAGGAAAGTATCACATCCATGTCAGTCTGCCAGGACTTGCCGTGAAAAGTAGTAGTACTGTTAATTTGAGACTTATTAAGTGAAAATGTTAACACAATCTGTAAATCATTGCCTCAGTCTCTGAAGTTAAAAGCAAACAGAACCTCCCTTTTCCCAACAGACACAGACTCACAACTGGTCTCAATTATCTTTCTACTGGTTTAACCTCACTGTGGGTCTTAAAGCTGAGAAAGAAACCACCCTTAGTGATGCTGTGAGGATTAAAACACATCATACAAAGTAACATTCAGTCTCTAGCCTCTTGAGAATCTGACATCTGTCTGTGTGTGTGTTGATCACATAATTTACATCCTCTGCTCCAACTGAACAGTTTTATCTGATGAAGCCAGTGTGAACCAACAATGTCAATGATTTGTTTCCACACAGCTTTTTTCTATTTAAGGTCCTGGGAGCTTTTTAAATACACATCATAGAGAAATCAGAGATTGTGATGATAATGCTTTTCTTCCATTTTGTTTAAAGTTATTTCATGTAGCAAAGTGCAGTAAATGTGAATGTCAAGGCAGGATGTTTGTTAAATCTGAGACTGTAGTTTATTTTTCCTCCAATCAGTTCTGTTAAATAAACCTGCTAACAAAGTTCTGTATTTCCCAGTATCACCTGTCTGCCATGTTGATATCACTCTAACATAATTATGTTTTCCTTTTTCCTTTCAGGTGGCATCTTAGGAGACAGAAAACCTGAAAACAACTCTGGTGAGTCCTGATTTTAATGACTGATCTCTACATCTGCATCTATGTGATATAAGTTCTGAATATTATTGAGAAAAATTTTACATCAGTAAACCTCAGTGTGTTAAACTGACTGGGATCATTCTACTTTGTGTAAGATGAGACTAATATACATCACTTACAAGTTATAAACACCTACATGTTTTTATCTTTATCTAAAGGTAACGTGGTACATAGTTCTGGAGGGTTATAAAAAATATATTGTTACTATTTCATAACATAAGTGCCTACAAATGGTATTTAATGTGAGTATGATCTGTCTGTGCAATAACCAAAAATACTTAAATAACTTATCTGAGCCTGTGTCATCCAGTATATATTGGATCATATATAAAAACACACTGCAGTGAAATGATTGAGCAGCATGATCAAATATTTCTCTGTGATACAATGAAGAGCTGATAATATGAGAGGTTTACACTGTGTAAGTTGTATTTTGGAGGATTCATTTTATGATTGAACACCTACAGTGCTCTCAGACAATCCAAAATGTTAATAAACCCTCAAACCTGAATATTGAAGAAAGTGAAAGTGAGGTTTTGGCTTTCGTAGGAGAATATCTATGTGTGCACAATTGTAGGAGCCATGAATGGTTAAATGATTTGGGATGAATTGTGTTGGGTTGTATTTTGGGTTGTTTTTGTTGATTTATTCATTGCACAGTCGCGGTGATTCACATGGTCACATGGGTGTGGGCGGTGATGTCATATGGTTAATATGAGCACCTGTTCACCTGCATGGCAGCTAGGAACAAAGAGAGAGGGTGAGTGGGTTGCCGTATTTTTTGTTGACCGCTACCGCTTGTTTTACATCCGATCGCTGTGATTATTTTGATTATACTTTTGCACGTTATTATAAGTTGATCTTTTTCATTAATAAAAGTTATTAAGCTTATTTTCGATCTCAGTGAATCTTTTTTGATAGCGTGTCGGACAATCAGCAAATAAAGCCCACCTTCAGCCTCTCAGCGACTTTTATTTTGTTTTTAGTAGTCGCTATATTTTGTCAACAAAAAAAGCATTAAAAGAAACATCACTGGATGACGTACGGGGCTCAGGGATCGATTGGAAGGAGATTAAAAACGATCATCGGATGCAAATGAGTGAAGAAGGCACCGGTTGTCAGCTGTTACTACGACGAGCCGCAAACAAACACAACCACAGAAGCCAGGTATGCTTACCGGTGTTTGTGCGAATTACGCTCTGTATTAATGGAAGGAATGCGGCTTGCATATTTTCTGCTGTTTTGTCCGTTGGAGACAATTGGCTGATTGATTGGCGGTTGGAAGTTGGTTCGCCCGGAGTGCTGGCATTAACCTGATGGTATGAATTCCCGGTGATGAGTTATCTGTTCTGTCAAATAAGAAATCTCCGCTTTGTCCCTTTGAAGTTGCCGCTGCGCTGTTGATGTGGAAATGTGATATTTGCTGCATGAATTGCCTTTTGGTCTGTGGATGTGTCTTTATTTTCACAAATAACGTATTGAAAAGACATCGAAAAGGAACTTAAAAGAGGAAAAATGAGTCAAATAAATGCTGGTGTTGCAAGTTCTGAAATGGAGTGTGGAAAAAGGAAAACTAAACTCACCGCAAAAGCGTTGGTGAATAAAACGGAAAAGCTTCAGCGGGAACGTAAAATAACTGTGAACAAAATTAAAGGTATCATACCACAAATCAAATCATTCATGAAAAAAAGGGAAAATGTCTCTCATGTACAACCCCTTTTGGAAAATTTAATTCAACTGTGTGAAAATGCCAACATGTCACATAAAATGTTGATTCCATTACTCCCAGAGGATGAACAGAAGAAACAAAATGAATGGTTTTCCAGCATTGTGAAATACAGCAACACATTTAAAGGGCATGTTGAACAGTGGTTGAGTGAACCAGAGGAACTGCTCCACAATGACAATGGTGTTCAATCTGATCCTGATGGAATTGAAGAGGATGTGTCTTGTCTCCCAATAGCTGATGAACCTCAAGTAATCATGCAGGCTGCATCCATAATCGATGATATACAAGATGATGTAAAGCCAAGTGACAGTGTGTCAAATGTGGGAAGCAGAGCATCCAGATCACAAAACTCTGCAACAGGAAGAAAATCTGCTGCTTCTAGTATTTCTTCTGTACGTCTTAAAGCTGAGGCGGACTTGGCAGCTTTAAAGATAAGACAAAAATTATTAAAAGACAAACATGAGCTGGAAGAACAGGAGGAACAGCTACGGAAAAGGAAGGAACAGCTTAAATTGGATGAGGAAATCGCTACACACATGGCTAAGCTAAATGTGTTCAGATCTCACAGCATTTTAAGTGGGAAAACTTCTATGATAGAGCAATCGGATGGAATGAATTCTTATTTGGAAAAAAGACAAGGAAAAACACAAACCTTCAATGCTAATGCAAAACCATTTGTTCCACAAATGTCACAAAAGGAAGGTGTACATGATCAACTGGATACAGGAGCAATGCCTGAGGAGAAAAAATCATCTCAGTTAACTCATTTGGAACCTACGTCTGTAGGATACTATAAACCTCATCAACATTCAGCGTATCCTAATGCACAAGAAACTACACAAATGCAGCCAGGAAATATGTCATCTGCAATTATGAGTCCAGAAAATGGAGACCAAAATGATATGCTTGGCATTATGAGGAAGCAAAATGAAATTACTACACTGTTGATACAGCAGCAATGTCTTTCATCATTGCCAAAGAGAGAGATACCAAACTTTGATGGTGATCCATTGCAATATCATGCATTTGTGAAGGCATTTGAGGATGGTGTGGAAAGGAACACCACGAACCACAGTGATCGACTCTATTTCCTGGAGCAGCACACTAGGGGTCATCCGAGAGAGCTTGTCAGGAGTTGTCAGCACATGTATCCAGAAAGGGGATATGTTAAGGCTAAGGCATTATTACAGGAGCAGTTTGGAAACGAGCAGAAAGTGGCAGCTGCATACATGGAAAAGGCTCTGTCATGGCCTTCCATCAAAACAGAAGATGTAAAAGCTCTTCAAAATTACAGTTTTTTCCTTAGAGGCTGCTGTAATGCAATGGAAGAGGTGCAATACTTGCATGAGCTAGACATGCCTGCTAACATGCTGACCATTATAAGGAAGTTACCATATAAATTCAGGGACAAGTGGAGAACTGTAGCTTGTGAACTGCAAGAAAGGCGTGGCCAGAGAGCTACATTCATTGACGTCACTAATTTCATCGAGAGACAAGTGAGGATCTTAACTGACCCAGTGTTTGGAAACATACAGGATGCTCCATCGCTGACAATAAACAAAGGTGTAAGCAAGCACAATCCACAATCTCGTTCTGGAATTAAAGGAACTAGCTTTGCCACCACAGTAGCCCCTGTGGAAAACAAAACTCAGTCTGGAACCAAAGGGAATGAACATATTCAAACTGAAAAGAAGACATGTCTTTGCTGTGGAGGAGGTCATGTGTTGGATTTGTGTCCTGAGTTGGAAAAAAGAGCACATAAAGAGAAGATAGGCTTCTTGAAGGACAATGGTGTCTGTTTTGGCTGTTTGTGTATTGGACACATCAGCAAAGTTTGCAGAAAACGGATTTCCTGTGCAAAATGTGGTCTCAAACATCCAACTGTACTTCACATTCCCCAAAAGGAAAAAGACTCTGACTTAGCTGAGAAGAAAGCAAAAGTGTCAGTGGACAGCACTCTAGTGTCGAGTGGGCTTACTGGGGCTGGTGATCATGATTGCAAACTTCCCATAGTTCCAGTGCAAGTTAAGTCCAGGAAGGGCAACAAGATTGTTACCACCTATGCTTTCTTGGATCAAGGAAGTACAGCAGTATTCTGTACAGAGGCTTTGATGGACAAGCTTAACCTTACAGGGAAGAAGGTTCATATTCTTTTACGAACAATGGGCCAAGAGAAAGTTGTGAGCAGCCACATTGTTTCAGGATTGGAGGTAGCTGGCTTGAACGAGGAACAATTCTGTGAACTGCCCAAAGCTTACACACAGGTGTGCATGCCCGTTCACAAGGGGAATATTCCCAGACAGAGAGATCTTCAGAGATGGCCTCATTTAAAACATGTCACTTTGCCTGAGATTGAGGCAGGAATTGAGCTGTTAATAGGGACTAATGTGTCTAAGGCCTTGGAACCATTGCAAGTCATTCGCAGTGTTAATAATGGACCTTATGCAATAAGGACAATGTTGGGCTGGACTGTGAATGGACCGCTGAGAGGAGACAGTGGAGATGCAATGGATTGTGAGCGGCAGCCAGAGTTACAAGTGAACAGAGTGTCAGTTGTGTGTTTAGACGAACTTTGGCAGCAACAATTTAAGGCAGATTTTCCAGAATGCAGCATGGAGGAACAAATTGGCATGTCAAGAGAAGATCAAAGGTTTATGGAGCTGGTCACAAACTCGGCAAAGCATGTAAATGGCCACTATCACATAAACTTACCACTGAGGGAAAGAGACATTAGCATGCCAAATAACAAGAAAATCATAGAGCAACGTGCCTTACACCTGAAGAAGAGGCTTCAGAAAGATTTCTCATTTCATGCTGATTATACAGTCTTCATGAATGACCTTGTTGCCAAAGGTTATGCTGAGATGGTGCCTGAAGAGGATGTAGAGCGTAGCGATGGAAAGGTCTGGTATATTCCACACCATGGCGTCTACCATCCTACAAAAGGAAAAATCAGAGTTGTCTTTGACTGTGGAGCGAGTTTCCAGGGAACATCACTCAACACACAGCTCTTACAGGGACCAGATCTTACAAGTTCACTGATAGGAGTGGTGACCAGATTCAGGAAGGAACCAGTGGTGATCATGGCAGACGTTGAATCCATGTTTCACCAGGTAAGAGTGCCAGCAGAGGATGTTGATTTGCTGAGGTTCCTCTGGTGGCCTGAGGGGGATTTAAATAAAGATCTTGTTGACTTCAGGATGCTGGTGCATCTCTTTGGGGCGACGTCATCTCCCAGCTGTGCCAATTTTGCCCTCAGGAAATGTGCAGAGGACAACAAAGAACAGTTCAGCCGAGAAGTAGTGAATAAAGTCCTACATTGCTTCTATGTTGATGATTGTCTTGTCTCAGTGGCTTCGGAAGAGGAAGCAGTGTCCCTTTATCATGACCTTGTCTCCATCTGTGCTAAAGGTGGTTTCCAGCTCACAAAGTGGATAAGTAACAGGCGTGATGTTCTTTCTGCGATACCTGAAAGCCACAGAGCTAAGGACATGAAACGGTTGGACATGGACCAGTATTTGCTACCAGTAGAGAGAGTACTTGGTGTGGAATGGTGCATCCAGTCTGATACATTTAGGTTCAAGATTGTGATTAAGGACAGACCACTCACCAGGAGAGGAATTCTCTCAACAGTTAGCTCCATCTATGATCCACTTGGTATCATTAGTCCAGTCGTCCTGTCAGCAAAGAAGATCTTAAGGGATCTGTGCAGGAGATCACTTGGCTGGGATGATGTCATACCTGAGTCAGTTGCTCAGGACTGGACAAGTTGGCTGAATGAACTTTTTCATTTGGAGAAATGTAACATCATGAGATGTCTGAAACCCCCGGACTTTGGAGAAGTAACCTCAGCACAGCTGCATCACTTCTGTGATGCAAGCGAGGATGGCTATGGAGTAGTGACTTATCTGTTGTCAAAAAATGCACACTCACAAGTACACAGCGCCTTTATTATGGGAAAATCTAGAGTAGCTCCATTGAAGTCCGTTACCATCCCCCGAATGGAGCTTATTGCTGCTACCATGGCAAGTCGCATGGATGTCTTGTGGAGGAAAGAGCTGCACATGCATCTTAAAGATTCAGTGTTTTGGACGGATAGTGCTTCTGTGCTCAAGTACATCAGAAATGAGACCTCTAGATTCAGAGTCTTTGTGGCCAACCGAGTCTCTGAAATTCGCAAGGCCTCACACCCCTCTCAATGGAGGTATGTTGAAACTGCAAGCAATCCAGCAGATGTTGCCTCCAGAGGTGTGAAAGCAGAGGCATTTCTCAAGAATGCAACATGGGTGTTAGGACCTCATTTTCTCCTTCAACCGGAGAGTGAGTGGCCTGTCTGCCCTGATGATGCTCTTCCTCAACTTCAATCAGATGACCCTGAGGTCAAAAAAGCTGTTGCAGTGAATGCTGTACAGATCAGAGAGGAGGTGGATGCAGTGACTCACATGATTCATTACTTTGACTCTTGGACACATCTGAGAAAGTCTGTTGCTTGGATCTTGAGATTTAAGACCTGGCTCTTGTCTGTTTGTCAAAAGAGGCGACAACTGAGCATGGCTCTTGCACAGTCTGACCTTGAGGTGGACCAACAAAGACGTTCATTAGAGAATGACATGGAAACTTTTAAGAGAAAGACCGTTTCAAGTTGTCTTTCAGTGGAGGAGCTTGAGAAGGCAGAGCTAGAGATTGTCAAGTTTAGCCAAAGAAAGAGGTTTCCAGAGGAATTCTCCAGGCTGCAACAGGGCAAAAGTGTGAAGGGGCACAGTCACATCTACACACTCTGCCCACTGATGGAAGATGGTGTTATGAGAGTTGGTGGTCGGCTCAGCAGGTCATCTATGCCAGCAGAAGCTAAACATCCCATAATACTGGCTAAAGATTTACATATATCAGCCATTCTTCTGAGGCACATCCATCAGGAGGTGGGACATGGTGGTCGTAACCACATGTTATCTAAACTGCGTGAGAGATATTGGATCACTGGTGCCAGTACAGCTATAAGAAGAGTTCTGTCAAAGTGTATCACCTGTCGACGACTGAATGCTCAGCCAATGTCTCAGCAGATGGCAGACTTACCCTCTGAAAGAGTTACTCCAGATGAACCACCTTTTACACGTGTTGGAGTGGACTATTTTGGACCTTTTGAGGTGAGGAGCAGAAGGAGTGTGGTGAAGAGGTATGGAGTCATTTTTACCTGTTTGGCCATACGTGCAATCCACATTGAAGTGGCACCTTCACTGGACACAGATTCTTGCATTAACGCACTCAGACGCTTCATAGCGAGACGTGGTCAAGTTCAAGAATTGCGCTCTGACAACGGGACAAACTTCATTGGAGCAGAGCGTGAATTGAGAACAGCCATTGAGCAGTGGAATCAATCACAGATTAATGCTGTTCTTCTTCAGAAAGGAATAAAATGGACTTTTAACCCCCCCACTGGTTCACATTATGGAGGATCTTGGGAGAGGTTAATTAGATCAGTAAGGAAAGTCCTCAATTCCACTTTGAAGGTGCAAAACCTGGATGAAGAAGGCCTTCACACAGTACTCTGTGAAGTGGAAGCCATCATCAATGGCCGTCCAATTACTAAAGCATCCACAGATCCTAATGACCTGGAAGCATTGACACCAAATCACCTGTTACTTTTGAAGACCTTACCATCTTTACCACCAGGAATCTTCCAGGGGGCAGATATGTATGCTCGCCGGCGATGGAAGCAGGTCCAGTACATGTCTGACTTATTCTGGAAAAGATGGGTTAAGGAATACTTACCACAACTGCAGGAGCGTCAGAGGTGGTCAGGAGTGAAGCGCAACCTCATTCCTGGAGATATAGTGCTTATAGTGGATAACACAGCACCTCGTAACTCCTGGGTCATGGGAAGAATCCTACAAACCTTTCCAGACAGGAGAGGTTTTGTACGTCAGGTGCGTATCAAAACCAAGAGCAGCTGCCTGGACCGACCAATAACCAAGGTCTGTCTACTACAGGAGGCCGAAGCTGGATAAGGCGCAGCTGATGCATACTGTGACACTTCGACCTCTATCTTGACTGACTTGACTTTGACTGACAGACATAGTGATGGTAAAGATCACTCTGATTAAGACCATGTGCTAGTAACCTCTGGTCTTACTGACTCATGACTCATTTACAGGATCAGGAGGAAGAAAGAAGACCGGAATGTAAAGTAAACTTATGAACTTTGATTATTGAACTTTTAATTGCTTCATGCCTCCTATTAACTTGTGTGATGTGAGTAATTATTATGTAATAACCTAATAATTAGGGGCTGGCGTGTAGGAGCCATGAATGGTTAAATGATTTGGGATGAATTGTGTTGGGTTGTATTTTGGGTTGTTTTTGTTGATTTATTCATTGCACAGTCGCGGTGATTCACATGGTCACATGGGTGTGGGCGGTGATGTCATATGGTTAATATGAGCACCTGTTCACCTGCATGGCAGCTAGGAACAAAGAGAGAGGGTGAGTGGGTTGCCGTATTTTTTGTTGACCGCTACCGCTTGTTTTACATCCGATCGCTGTGATTATTTTGATTATACTTTTGCACGTTATTATAAGTTGATCTTTTTCATTAATAAAAGTTATTAAGCTTATTTTCGATCTCAGTGAATCTTTTTTGATAGCGTGTCGGACAATCAGCAAATAAAGCCCACCTTCAGCCTCTCAGCGACTTTTATTTTGTTTTTAGTAGTCGCTATAACAATTATTGGGCAACTAAATCAAAAACAAACATTTTCACATCTCACTTGTTTATTTTCATCTGTTAAAGTGAAAATAAAAAAATAAAAGGGTGCCCATTATATCCACTGTAGTTCCCTCCAGTTAAAAACACATACTTCTTCTACATACTGGCATTTATTGCTTCCATGCTGTGAGAACTAAACAAATAAAAGATACAATTTCACATATACGGACATTTAGCTAATAAACGATTAGCTTAAATGTAGGCTAACAAATGTAGTTCTTGTAGTTTTTAGTGTAATAAAATAATGCTCTCCTTCCTGTGTGAGAAAATCAAAAGCTCCAGTTAAATGTTTGATCAGCTGCTGTCGGCTACTAAAGAAGAACTACAACTAATCTGATGGTGACTTTTTCATTCTGGCAGCTTGAGACTGTTGATCAAATGTTTCTCACTGACACAATGAAACTCTGATAACACAAAGGCTCAAACATGCTTTACAACAAGCTATGATTCATATTTTATAAGACAATATTTCTATGACTTTAGTGGAATAGAAAATACTGTCTACATCTCAGACAACAAATTACACCTGATTTCATTTAGATTTTAGTAGAAACTGAGCAGAAATTCAAGGTTTGTCCAAACTTCTTCACTGTATGTGTCTCTGTCATGATATGAGTCAGAAATAGTGTTTGCAGTGGTGATAAGTTACCAAATATTGAGTTGAAACTTGTTTGAAATATGTTGTATCAAACATTCCTGAGATGTGTAGTTAAGGCTGATGTGCTTTTCTATTTCACTCTGTTTCTCTGTTTTTCCTCTGAAATATGATCATATACAAGCAGAGACAGGTTGAACAAAACAATCCCAGTATTACAGTTCATGTCTGATCCTCTAATTGTTCTTTACAACTTATTCTTTTATACTTTGTTCACAGGTGCAGCTACAAAGCCGTATGTCACAATACTTTATCAAACAAAGAACTGGGCGCTGCTGCAGTGTGAAGTTCGAGGTGCTTCTCCAAAACCTAAATTACACTGGCAGGACAGTGATGGAAACATCCTTCATACTGAAGAACCAAAGGTGACAGAAAGAGGAGGCAGCTATGACGTCATCCTCCAAACTACTGTGACCAAGACCGACAACTATCGCTGTGTTGCTACACAGGAGGAAATCAGCCATCAGATTCATTCTGAGACATTTGTGTATATCTCTGGTGAGTTTCTTTTTAATCATATTTTAATATTCAAATGATTTTAATTAACATTAATTAACATGTTTTTAGTTTAGAATAAATGTCAATGTGTGCTCAGACTGAACACAAAGTGAATGAACTCAAAGTTGAAAACATTTTAAACTGAGTGAAAACTTCACACTTACACTGAAGCTCTGTGACTTCAGTAATGTGCAGAGATCAGAGGGAGAGTGAGAGGGTCACACACACACACACACACACACACACACACACACACACACACACACACACAAAAGACTAACACGTTTCTCTCTGGTTAGTTTCTTCAGTGAGGTTTATTTTAGGGAGCAGCTTGTTTGTGTGTTTAGTGGAGACAAATCATATCTGTAGATCAGAGATGAGAAATGTGTTTGATCAGGAAGCAGATTCAACTTATAAACATAAACAAATTAAAACAAATAAATCAAATACCAACAAAGACTAAAGTGAATCATCATGTTTAATCTTTATTTCAGTAAATGAAACAGAACAAGGACACAGAGTGTCATAGATGTGAAGCAACAAACATTTTGCATATTGAAAATAGTCTGATCCATCCTCTAAATTTCACTAAACACTAAATTCTTTTGATCAGCTCAGTTTCTTTCAAATAATGGAATAGACTCTCTAACCTGATGGTAAATACATGTTTAGACTCTTTAATGTTTCTTCTTCTCCACATTATTTATTTCATGCTTTCTTTGGATAGTTGTTACCAAATGGCTCCACAGTGTTTAGATAGAAAGACGTTTTGACAGCTTGATGCATTTCAGATGTGACTTCAGGCTTCAGGCAGGTGTTTTCTGTCTGTGGAGTTCAGAGGTTCGTCCTTAATGTCTTTTTATTTACTTCATAATAATCATGATGAATTATAGTAAATGAAGTTTGACTTTGTTTAGTTCAGTTTTCCTCTTCGATCTGCAGCGCTCTCTCTGGCTTCTCTTTCTTTCTCTCACTCATTTGTTCAAGCAGGTGTAATATTTATTTGTGTGTTGATGGACAGACAGAGATAGTCTGATGACGTAGTCAGTGATGAAGATCATCATCATTTTAAAAATTATTATTTATTAATGAAATATAAAAGGTAAAAATGAATAGAGAAATAATAACTATACTATATAGTAATATATAATAACATATATAATAATAACAATAATAGTAATACATAAATTACGTATATTTACAATGTTAAATATTCACAAGTGTAAATATATAATATTCAGGGCAGATTGAAGACAATGTGCCAGACGACAAGAAACAAGAAAAGTTTCTTTTTATAACAAAAGTTGATATGTTGCTATGACAACAAACTTCCATATGTTTGTCTTAACCTGATTATTCTGCATGTAAACATACTGATTAATACATGTTTTTATCCTCCAGAGCCAAAAGTCATCACAGTGAAAGAAGGAAGTGACGTCATTTTACCCTGTTCACTCAGCAGCAAGCAGAACATTGTGTTTACGCTGTTTGAGTGGAAGAAAGATGGTCAGAAGGAGGTGTTCGTGTATGATTCAGGCAGTTATTCCAATAACGGCCGTCCAGGTCAAGATGAGCAGTTCAAAGGACGAGTCTCACATTTTGAAGATGGACTGAAGTCAGGAAACGCCTCCATAATCATCAGAAATACGAAGCTGGCTGACAGTGGAGACTACACCTGTGAATTTCCACAACTTCAGCCAAAAAGACAAATATTCTACATTAAGCTTCTTGTTGGTGAGTGTTTTTATAAAACTCTTATTTACTGATGCGACTGGTTTAAGAGTCTCAGATGGACTCAAGTCAAATAGTCAGAAACACATCTGGCAGGGCCTCGTCCCCACAGCGCTGCAACCATGTATGGAGTGATTCCCTCTTTATCAAACATGCTGGATATTTGAGACACATTGCAGTTTGTGTCACTGCGTCCAATAAATGTTGTAACTTTGTGAAACCTATTAAGTCCATCCAGCTTCATGCAGTGATTGTCCAGGTGTGTGGAGGTAAGAAAGAGAAAGTTCTCTGTCAAACTCCTGATTTTAACAGCATGGATGTCTTGAAGGGGAGACTGTATGAAAGTGTGAGCTGTTATCACCATTTAAATGATGATCACGTCTCGCCCCTCTCTATAACACCAGGCTTTACACTCAGTTCAGAGCAGCTAGAAACACTTTTACCTTTAGATGACACGTTGTAAGACCTACAGTAGTTCATTTCAAGTCAACTCCAGCCTTAACCCATCTGGGACTGACACAAAGCAGTCGTGTCTGTGAATGTGCGGCCAGTTTAAACCAGGATGTTTGTCAAATCTCACACTGTGGTTTCTGTTTTTCCTCCAATCAGTTCTGTTCAATAAACAGGCAGCAAAGTTCTGTTTTTCCCAGTATTAGACTTCCTGTCTGCCATGTTGATGATGTCATACAAATATTATAACATAACTATGTTTTTTTTTTTTATCCTTTTATGTGGTATCTTTACCTTTTAGGGTTCAAGTTAGTTTAATGTGTTTCTGACTCTTATCGCCTTCCCATTTTAAACTCTGCATAAAACAAAAACTACAAAGAACTGATACATTTGCACAGAAAGTCCAAATACATTCACTTCCATTTGTGGTTCGGCAGGTAATTTAAATGGCTACAAACTCAGAGTGTTTTCACGGTGCAGAGTTTCTATTGGATGAAACCAGCTGTCAATCAAACACATGCTGCACTCATGTACAGATGCGCTCCTCTGATTGGCTGATGGAGTTTAAAGTCTTGTAGGTTCGTTACTTTATTTCACAGAAGATGCTGATTGGTTAGTTTTGTTGCTGGGCGTTTACTGATCTCACTGATACTGAACATCATTGGTCAAATCTTTTATCGATCCATTAAATTGACAGAAATGTCGTTGTTTCAGAAGTCTGACGAGCTGCGCTAAAACTGGACGAAGGAAATAATTCACGTTTATGAAGCAGATTCAACATTAATGTTTTTATTCTGAAATCTAATTGCCTGAAGTTAATTTTTATATATATATATTTTTTATTTATTTATTTATTCGTGCAGATATATAATGCTCAGGGCAGAGTAAAGGATTTGTTGAAGACAATGTGCCAGACGACAAGAAACAAGAAATGTTTCTTGTTATAACAAAAGTTGATATGTTGCTATGACAACAAACTTCCATATGTTTGTCTTAACCTGATTATTCTGCATGTAAACATACTGATTAATACATGTTTTTATCCTCCAGAGCCAAATGTCATCAAAGTGGAAGAAGGAAGTGACGTCATTTTACCCTGTTCACTCAGCAGCAAGGAGGACATTGAGTTCTTTGACTGGAAGAAAGATGGTCAGAAGGAGGTGTTCGCGTATGATTCAGGCATTACAAATATATTTGAGCAGTTCAAAGGACGAGTCTCACATTTTGAAGATGGACTGAAGTTCGGAAACGCCTCCATAATCATCAGAAATACGAAGGTGGCTGACAGTGGAGTCTACACCTGTGAATTTCCACAACTTCAGCCAAGACAAATATTCCACATTAAGCTTCATGTTGGTGAGTGTTTTTATAAAACTCTTATTTACTGATGCGACTGGTTTAAGAGTCTCAGATGGACTCAAGTCAAATAGTCAGAAACACATCTGGCAGGGCCTCGTCCCCACAGCGCTGCAACCATGTATGGAGTGATTCCCTCTTTATCAAACATGCTGGATGTTTGAGACACATTGCAGTTTGTGTCACTGCGTCCAATAAATGTTGTAACTTTGTGAAACCTATTAAGTCCATCCAGCTTCATGCAGTGATTGTCCAGGTGTGTGGAGGTAAGAAAGAGAAAGTTCTCTGTCAAACTCCTGATTTTAACAGCATGGATGTCTTGAAGGGGAGACTGTATGAAAGTGTGAGCTGTTATCACCATTTAAATGATGATCACGTCTCGCCCCTCTCTATAACACCAGGCTTTACACTCAGTTCAGAGCAGCTAGAAACACTTTTACCTTTAGATGACACGTTGTAAGACCTACAGTAGTTCATTTCAAGTCAACTCCAGCCTTAACCCATCTGGGACTGACACAAAGCAGTCGTGTCTGTGAATGTGCGGCCAGTTTAAACCAGGATGTTTGTCAAATCTCACACTGTGGTTTCTGTTTTTCCTCCAATCAGTTCTGTTCAATAAACAGGCAGCAAAGTTCTGTTTTTCCCAGTATTAGACTTCCTGTCTGCCATGTTGATGATGTCATACAAATATTATGTTTTCTTTTTAGGTCATATCTTAAAAGACAGAAAAAGCGAAAAAATAGGTGGTGTTATTGATTCATTATTGGTTTGTTTTTCAGTAAAGTCTATAGACTATTATATAAACACATCACTTTAAACAGAGTTTACAGTAAAGATATTGTGTCAGATTGAGAAGCACATCCTGGATCCAAAACCAGCACAACACCTCTCAGGTACGAGTGTGATGTAACGAGGCGTCTGCAGGGTGGTCACATGATGTTTGTCGTAGTGAAGTGAAGCATTGAAACATCGTGCTGCGATACATTTGCTTTGAAAGGTCGATGTGATATTGAGTCGTCTGCATGGAGTGTAACATCACTAGTTTAGTGTCGTACAGAATATTGTATGAATCTCAGACTTCATTGTTATTGTTTATTTAATAATAAACATTTGCTTTGGAAAAGTTTGGACACCAATTTAAGTTTTGAACAATGACTTTGGAGCTAAATTTCTTCACATTTATATTACTTTCTGAGATTTATACAAAATTTTCTGTCAAAACTAAACTTTATATTTTATATTTTAACACTGAGGACATTACTCTGGTTATTGTTAAAGACTAAAGCTGCTCCAGAGTCTCAGAAGACATTAAACAACAGTTTAACAGGCTGAGTCGTCCTCATGACCAGTAAAGTCATCTTTGAAATCACTAAAGTGTCTCTTTACACACAAATGAAGAATATGCTCTGAAAATGTAGGTTTACCTCTCGTCTCATTAGAGCTTCATTTGCTTCATATTCAATATTTGATCATAATTTCATCTTCATTTGAATGTATTTTATGTTTTTGGAGGAATTGAGATGATAAAAGATGAAGAAAGTTGTAGTTTTTAGTGTAATAAAATAATGCTCTCCTTCCTGTGTGAGAAAATCAAAAGCTCCAGTTAAATGTTTGATCAGCTGCTGTCGGCTACTAAAGAAGAACTACAACTAATCTGATGGTGACTTTTTCATTCTGGCAGCTTGAGACTGTTGATCAAATGTTTCTCACTGACACAATGAAACTCTGATAACACAAAGGCTCAAACATGCTTTACAACAAGCTATGATTCATATTTTATAAGACAATATTTCTATGACTTTAGTGGAATAGAAAATACTGTCTACATCTCAGACAACAAATTACACCTGATTTCATTTAGATTTTAGTAGAAACTGAGCAGAAATTCAAGGTTTGTCCAAACTTCTTCACTGTATGTGTCTCTGTCATGATATGAGTCAGAAATAGTGTTTGCAGTGGTGATAAGTTACCAAATATTTAGTTGAAACTTGTTTGAAATATGTTGTATCAAACATTCCTGAGATGTGTAGTTAAGGCTGATGTGCTTTTCTATTTCACTCTGTTTCTCTGTTTTTCCTCTGAAATATGATCATATACAAGCAGAGACAGGTTGAACAAAACAATCCCAGTATTACAGTTCATGTCTGATCCTCTAATTGTTCTTTACAACTTATTCTTTTATACTTTGCTCACAGGTGCAGCTCCAAAGCCATATGTCACATCACTTCATGAAACAAATGACAGGGCACTGCTGCAGTGTGAAGTTCGAGGTGTTTTTCCAAAACCTAAATTACACTGGCAGGACAGTGATGGAAACAACCTTACTGCTAAAGAACCAAAGGTGACAGAAAGAGGAGGCAGCTATGATGTCATCCTCCAAACTACTGTGACCAAGACCGACTACTATCGCTGTGTTGCTACGCAGGAGGAAATCAACCATCAGATTTATGCTGAGATATACGTGAACATCAGTGAGTTTCTTTTTAATCATATTTTAATATTCAAATGATTTTAATTATTAACATGTTTTTAGTTTTGAATAAATGTCAATGTGTGCTCAGACTGAACACAAAGTGAATGAACTCAAAGTTGAAAACATTTTAAACTGAGTGAAAACTTCACACTTACACTGAAACTCTGTGACTTCAGTAATGTGCAGAGATCAGAGGGAGAGTGAGAGGGACACACACACACACACACACACACACACACACACACACATTCTCAGCCAGTTTCAGTAAACGTCTGTATGTTCAGTACAATAAGTTTTAGTGCTGAATAAACACAGACTGTAAAAAAACTCCAGTAGTCAAATGAACTTTGTGTTCAGTCTGAAACTCACAGTATGAAAACACAAGTTATTCCATATCACACTATAATATACTATATCACATCTGGTCACCACTTCTTCTCTCACTGGCTTAGAGTGAGTAGAAGAGGTAACAGCTCATTATTTGACCTGACACTGGTTAAACTGGAGTTATAGTGGGTGAACTCCACTTGTTAAACTATGATGAGCGATAACATGAATCACTCAACATCACAGATTTTAACTGACTCAATTGATGTGATTCACTTTAAGTTAAACTGTATTTAAAGAAGTTATGACAATAATAACATTAAACTAAATGAGTCAGTTATGTTTGTTATGTAGCATCATCTGATATTTCACTCTCACTCTAAACTGTATTAATGCACATTATTCTTAAACTAAAACATTCCTCCATAAATGCATCTAGAAAGATTCAAACCAAATTAAAACCTGATGAACCTTTACAGTTATAATTAGCTGTTAGCTTTAATATCTCCTGACATCTTAAAACATATTTTAGTAAGTTATGTTGCAGCTTGTGATGCTGTAATAACTTCTGGATTTGGTTTGTTGTTGGTGAAACAAATGTTTGTTTTATATTTCAAAGGGTTCTACTTCGACTTTCCCTCAGCTTGAATGGCACAAACCAGTAAAATCACTGGTCTGAAACTAATAGTTAGTTACTAAGAACCTGTTAAATAATTCAAATATAAACCCTGTAATAGATTTATAAATGTTTGTCACAACCTGATCCTGAGTTTATGCATGAAGAACAACATGTGGGCTGTTTAGAGACGAAAGAAGCAGAAGAAGATTATAAAATGAAGAAATAATGAGTCACATGTGCCACCAAAATATAATAAGTTTATATCAACTGTAATTTGATATATAGAGAGTATTTTATTAATCTTAGTGGGAAATATCAGTGTTACAGCAGCCAAGTTCCACATGAATCACAACAACATGAGAACAGTCAAAGATGTAGATAACAAATGAAATATTAAAACATCAATAACTAAAAGCCTTCACTCTAGTTAACAACACATAGTACATGTGTACAAAGCTGAATGAGAAACCTTCACCAAGCACAGAGCAGATACACGGTGGTTTGACCTGTTCACTTTTCCAGCTTCCATCACTGTTTATCTCGTTCCACTCATCTTACAATTAGACAAAACAATTATTAGCAGCCTCTGGTATGTTAGTTAGTTTTTATCATCCTTCATGTGATTACAACACACAGAAAACCTTCCATGAATCATGTCCTGTGATTCTTTTTACCAAAGAAAAAAGAAAATAGTTTCAATATAAAGCTGTGTGTGAGTGTAAAAGTGTGTTTACACATGTAGATAATAATAATAATAATAATAACTTTATTTGTATTTCATCTTTCATATAAACTCTGTTGAAGAAAATCACCCAAGTCCTTGTTGCTGTAGTGGTTTTATTAGTATTACAGTAAACAGTGAGCTTACTGAGGGCAGAGGGACAGTTATACGATGGGTTGAGGGCTGATGATCAGACTGTATGCAAATACAGGAAGGAAAGAAGGAAGGAAGGAAGGAAGGAAGGAAGGAAGGAAGCGTTTGCATTCAGACCTTACAGTGTGACACAGACAAGATGAAGGGTCAACTTAATAAGGTCCCAGGAGCTTGTTACATACACGTTATAGAGAAGTCAGAGACTGATCAGCTTTTCTTCTCTTTTCTTTGAAGAAATTTCATGTAGCAAAGTGAAATAATGATTTTTGTGAAATCTGAGACTGTGGTTTATTTTTCCTCCAATCACTTCTGTTAAATAAACCTGCTAACAAAGTTCTGTATTTTCCCAGAATCACCTGTCTGCCATGTTGATATCACTCTAACATCATTATGTTTTCCTTTTTCATTTCGGGTGGCATCTTAGGAGACAGAAAACCTGAAAACAACTCTGGTGAGTCCTGATTTTAATGACTGATCTCTACATCTGCATCTATGTGATATAAGTTCTGAATATTATTGAGAAAAATGTTTACATCAGTAAAGCTCAGTGTGTTAAACTGACTGAGATCATTCTACTTTGTGTAAGATGAGACTAATATACATCACTTACAAGTTATAAACACCTACATGTTTTTATCTTTATCTAAAGGTGAAGTGGTACATAGTTCTGGAGGGTTATAAAAATATATTGTTACTATTTCATAACATAAGTGCCTACAAATGGTATTTAATGTGCATATGACTTTAATAACTTGAGTCTGTATCATCCAGTATATATTGGATCAGTGTCTCATGATACTTTGACAGAGATCAAAGCATCAATCTCAGCTGTCCATCACAATAAAACCAAGTTATATAAACTCATTTTATTAAGTTCACCTCATTAAATCTAATGAAGTCTGATGAGTCTTGCTATGAATTCCACTTTCATGAAGGTTTTAATATTCAGGTTTTTGTTTTAAGTGTTTTCAGAACGATGTTGATTCAATGCAGGCTGTTTTTGATTTTTACTGTTTTGTTCTCAGAAATGTTTCTAATATTTAATCTACTGTCACTCACATAAAATGCTTAATCTTATATAAAATCACACTGCAGTGAAATGATTGAGCAGCATGATCAAATATTTCTCTGTGATACAATGAAGAGCTGATAATATGAGAGGTTTACACTGTGTAAGTTGTATTTTGGAGGATTCATTTTATGATTGAACACCTACAGTGCTCTCAGACAATCCAAAATGTTAATAAACCCTCAAACCTGAATATTGAAGAAAGTGAAAGTGAAGTTTTGGCTTTCGTAGGAGAATATCTATGTGTGCACAATTATTGGGCAACTAAATGAAAAACAAACATTTTCACATCTCACTTGTTTATTTTCATCTCTTAAAGTGAAAAAAATGGTGCCTCCTCCAATCACTTCTGTTAAATAAACCTGCTAACAAAGTTCTGTTTTTCCCAGAATCACCTGTCTGCCATGTTGATATCACTCTAACATCATTATGTTTTCCTTTTTCCTTTCGGGTGGCATCTTAGGAGACAGAAAACCTGAAAACAACTCTGGTGAGTCCTGATTTTAATGACTGATCTCTACATCTGCATCTATGTGATATAAGTTCTGAATATTATTGAGAAAAATGTTTACATCAGTAAAGCTCAGTGTGTTAAACTGACTGAGATCATTCTACTTTGTGTAAGATGAGACTAATATACATCACTTACAAGTTATAAACACCTAATAATATAACCATATAATAATAATAATGATAATAATAATAATAATAATTAAAGAGCATCTAGAAAGAAATCAAAGGAAAAACATGTAATATCTGCTGAACCTTTATGAAGAATCAGCAGTTTATTATTTGGCTGTTTGAAACTTATTTTCATAAGTTCTGTTACTGATCGTGATGCTGCAATAACTTTAATGTTTACATTGTTGATGGTTGATTCTGATTGGACGCTGCAACAGATGTTTAGGAACTTTGACCATATTTAACATCCAACATGATAACAGTATATAAATAACAGAAAACTCTCCTTTAACTAGAAACTGAAGTCAAACTACAAACTAGGACCAAACTCTAAATATCTACAATAACAGATCCTGGTAATAATATGATAACATGAAGACACATACAGGCTTTGAAACTGCAGTCATTATTGTAAAATGTAAACTTGAAATGAATAAATATTCTCTTCAGTCATTGAGCTGCAGTGAAAGTCCCAGACGACAAACATGTTTGTAGAAATGTAGCTTCAAAACACTTTTTCATTCATTACAACTGACTGTTGTTTGATTACAAGTAGAACTTATTTATTATTATTATAATAAGCTAATTAAACCAATAACAGATGTTGTGTGAACATGAAGCTGCAGCAGAGAACCACAAAATGCTGCTGTGAGCTTTTGTTGCTTAAAAAGAGAATTTTATGCTCTATTTTATTTGTAAATGTGTGTGGAGAGTAAAACTGTGTCTCAGTATACATGTGAACTAAAATATGTGAATGTGTCCAAAAATCTCTAAATATTTATCAGATATGAAGATGTGAAGAAGAATCTGAAAGTATTTTCTCATAAACTGAATGTAAAAGACTTTTTATGAATGAGTTAAAGTGTATTTAGCTTCAACAGACTGGTGCTGCATAATAGCAGACTGTATCACTCTGCTCTCATTGTGCTTCAGTAGCTGTAGAGTCCACTCACCAGCAGGCAGAAGCATCTGTTGATTGAAATCTTGACATTACTGGACAGTAGTTGTTGCAGTTTAGCTGCAGCAGTGTAAGTCTATGTTAGCTAGCTAGTGCTACTTAATGTCTCAGTCAAACAGAAACCTCTAAGCTGCATGTTCAGCTGCTTGGATAATATCTTCTTTTAGCAAAGTTGATCAATACTAGTGATGACAACAACTCTGATAAAGTGAAGATGTTCATCCAGAGTCCATCATAGACTTGTACTTGTGATCCTGGGCTCAGGATGTAGAAAAGCTGGACTATGGACAGATTTCCACACACATGTGCAGATCTCAGGTACGGCAGGAGTGTAGCAAAAGTCACCTGTAAAAAGCCTAAAGTGGAGTGACAGGACAGTGATTGAAACATCCTTCCTACTGAGGATCAACACGTGTCAGAAACAGGAGGATGCTATAACAACATGACCCTCCTCACTACTGGGACCAAAACCAACCTCTGAGCTGTGTAGCCCAGCAGGAGGAAACTGCTCATCAGATGGATGCTAATATCACTGTGCCTGCTGAGAGTCTCTCACTGCTGCTTTCATCTGTCAATCACTTTACATTTTAGGAGCATCAACACCTTTAGTTGTTCTCTTTGTGTAGGTTATGATGTCTGTACATGATATACAGTTACATTCTCAGTCTTACACTAACTTCTGTTTATCTGTTTCAGGGTCCACCACTGGATGGATTATTCTTCTTGTACTTCTTGTTGTTGTTGGTGTTTTCCTAGTTGTGCTCATATGGAAGGGTTACATCACAATAAATGGAAAAAAAGGTAAGTTTAAATAAATTATTGTATCAATTTAATCATAATGAACAGATTCTTTATAAATATCTCATGTTTATTGTTTTAATGTTTATTTTTATCTTTCTGTTGGCATCCATTAAAAATCCACCAAGTCTACATTCATCTGTTATTAATTAAATGAAATATAAATATAATAAATACATGAGTCTATTTTCAGTTGTTTTCAAATATCATCAGATCTGTTGAATCATTTCATACATTTTAAATAGAGGGTTTGAATTTTACATTTCTCAACAAGTCTTTGATAAATGATCATGATCTCCTTAAACATTTTCCAGAATTCAATAAATCACAGTTTGATTGTTGATCAGATTGTTTTTGCTAAAATGGAAGAATTGCAGCTAATCTGAGTGTTAGTCAGTGTCTCAAACCTGTAGCCACAACCTGAATATGAGATCTGAGCATCATGAGACAGTTTTATATTAGTTTAGTGTATTGATCGGGGAAACAGATTTCTGAAGCTCTGGATCAATATGAAGCAGTTGTTGAAAATGCTTCAGTGTTTTGAACATATACTAAAAAAATATGGACGTAGCCACCATGATGTCATACATCTTGACAGTGACTAACTCCGCCTAATACACACACACACACACACACACACACACACACACACACACACTCAGCCAGTTTTAGTAAACGTCTGTATGTTCAGTACAATAAGTTTTAGTGCTGAATAAACACAGACTGTAAAAACACTCCAGCAGTCAAATGAACTTTGTGTTCAGTCTGAAACTCACAGTATGAAAACACAAGTTATTCCATATCACACTATAATATACTATATCACATCTGGTCACCACTTCTTCTCTCACTGGCTTAGAGTGAGTAGAAGAGGTAACAGCTCATTATTTGGCACTTAAAGATTCAAACCAAATTAAAACCTGATGAACCTTTACAGTTATAATTAGCTGTTAGCTTTAATATCTCCTGACATCTTAAAACATATTATTTGACCTGACACTGGTTAAACTTTTCCTTCTGATAAACTATGTATCAAACATGACTGACACTGTAACACATCATCTATTGTGTAACTCTGGATGCTGATATTTGTGATGAAATATAAAATGTGAGTGTGTCCGCTGCCTGAGGGTCTCTGGGAGTTTGGTTGATAGTTTTTTTATTGCGTTGATCAAAGTAACAAAAATGAAGCAGATAAAGTTGTTTGACGTTGTTTGCTCACACTTCCTCCTTCCTCGTGCGCTCAGAGCTTCCTCTTTCAAATGTCACATTCAAAGAGGTTAATTGTTGTGATTGAGAGAAAGTATATAAAGTAATGTCTATGATAATATTCAGAACATGTTCATTTCTCTCTGGTTAGTTTCTTCAGTGAGGTTTATTTTAGGGAGCAGCTTGTTTGTGTGTTTAGTGGAGACAAATCATATCTGTAGATCAGAGATGAGAAATGTGTTTGATCAGGAAGCAGATTCAATATTAATGTTTTTATTCAGAAATCTAATTGCCTGAAGTCAATTTTGACTTATATATGAGTAATCATATAAATCAGAGTCACTGTTATTTTCATCTGTTTCAGGTTCCTGCAGTAGATGGATTGTTGCTGCAATTTTTATTGGTCTTCTTGTCCCTGTTGTTGGTGTTGTTGTTGTCCTAGTTGTGCTCATATGGAAGGGTTCCATCACACTAAATGGAACGAAAGGTAAGTTTAAATAAAATATTGTATCAATATAATCATAATGAACAGATTCATTATAAATATCTCTTGTATATTGTTTTCACATTTATTTTTTATCTTTCTGTTGGCATTCATAAAAAATCCTGAATGAAAGTCTACATTCATTTGTTATTAATTAAATTAAAAATAAATATAGTAAATACATGAGTCTATTTTCAATTTTTTCAGAGTTTCAAATATCATCAGATCTGTTTAATCAGTTCATATATTTTAAATGGAGGGTTTGAATTTTACATTTCAAGACAGTTAATCATCTAAATAATACTTTATTTTATTTTCATTTCATTTTTTTATTATAACAATAAAGGGAACAAACAAACAACAAACAAACAGTAACACATTATAACAAGATAATTATGTCTTACATGTGTTTTAATTCAAACATATCAGTCAGATGAACACAATGCAGTTCATATGAATATTAACTGGAGAACTAACCTGACACTATGACACTATGACACTTGTATTAATGTTTACACTCATCACTACTTGATTTGCTGCTGCAGCTCCACCAGCCCAACCTCCTCCTGATGTTTTTCACATTATTGTTGATGTAACTGAGATTTATGTTTATTAAGGATTATCAGCTGAATCTTTGTCACTGCTCAGATTCTTTGAGAGCTCCTTCAAAGATCAGAATCTTTTCTGACAAATCTGTAACTGTACAGTCATTATGATCAAAGTCTTTCTATATGATTTGGTTTTCTAAAGTGATTAAAGCTTAAGGCTGGCAGTTTTCTGTTTGTTTCTTATTGTCAACAAATCTCATGATTGGATTCAAACCAACAATGAACTGATCTACTAACAAGTGTTGTGTGTGTATCAAAGTCTGTTATATCTGATTCCTCCGTTGTTGCTCCAGAAACTATTAAAAACCCGTCAGTGAGTCACAGCGCTGCTCTGGGTCACATGATCCTTCATCATGAAGAGTTTGGTCACGTTAGTTTGTTTAGAAACGGCTCCAAAGACGAATAACAGCATCATGTTTTCAGTCTCCAGAGAGTAGTTCTGTGTAAGACAGACGCTACTGAGCATGTGCAGGAATGTGCTTCTGTTTACAGCTTCACCAGCTTGTTGTGCTTCAGATCAGTTTGTGGCAAATTAACATGTAAACCCAGAACAACACAGCTTATTGATCTGTTTTTAATCACTTATTCAGGTAATTGCCAGCTGTATCCTTTAAATTATCAATAAAATCTCAAGATTTTATACTCAGGATGAGATCAAGACTGTTGGGATTTTCTTGAATAAAATTTTGTTTTTCTTCCTGCAGATTCAGCACCACGGCCAAGTGAGGTCCCCCTTAATGGCCTCCATCATCCGGAAGAAAATCCTTCAGACGTTAGACTGTGAGAGTGAAGACCTGGTTTTAAGGTTAAAGTCAGAATTAGTTTTAGGTTCAGAAAAGGATTCAGATGTTAAGAGGTTACATCATTCTGAACCTACAGCAGCTACATGTGAAGGTTTCAATGTTACACTGTCGACAAATCCTGTAACTGGGATTAATTTTGTCTTTTAACATAAATGCAAAGAAATAAGATTGTAAAACATTCAACAATAAGTTCAACTCAAAATGACAAAATATGACAAAGAGCTCAAATATAAAATCCAAAGAAAAGTTATTTACATCCATAATCACAGCTTCAGTGTGACTGTGTTGCCTGTTTATTTATTTCTTTCCTTTTCTTTGTGATTCTGGATCGTACATGTTAGTTTAGAAAGAACATTAAACACACTGCAGATGAATCCATGCAGTCAGAAAAGAGAAACAACCAGCAGCATAATTTTACAAGATAAAGCAATCAACAAAATATAACTTGTAAGGAAGCAGATTTATTCATAAGATTAATTCATAATACATCATCTGTGAGCTGAACAACCACTAAGGAAATAAAGTCATTTATGACCATAAACATAGAAGCCAAAGTAGATAATTACTGCTATTATTACTATTATCATTATTATTATTACTGCTACTATTATATCACAATACAGCAAGGTAATGTGAAATTATTGTGAAGGAACACAAAATGTAAAACCAGAGGAAAAGTCTTGATTATAATATTAAATAGCCTTTAATATGATCTGACTGACACCAAAGTGTTTCAGCTGGAAGTCTTTATCAGGATGTTAAAATAAAATATAAAGCGAGAGACACAATCAAGTAACAATGAAATGTATTAAAATTAAATAACTGCTCAAAAAGCCATAAAACAAATTCAAAAACAGAATTCATTTCAAAAGAAATTTGAACTAGAAATGATTTTACTGATATGAAGCATCTTCACACAAAAACAACTTTTACATCACATCTACAAAAATGGATCAAATCAATACTTTAAGTTTCCCTCTGAAGTCTTTTTTTATGTCCTCATCATTAATTGTGAGCGAACACTATCAGACGTGTTAGCTCGTTAATCTAAATGAAAAAACTGTGAAAGAATCAGAGAGACGTGAGGAAGAGGATGATGAGAGGAGGAAGAGATGGAAGAACATGCATCTGATGTCTTCTCTACATTAATAATTACTTTTCCCTGCTGTAGAGAAAAAGTGTGATGTTGCTTCCTGTTGTTAAGGTGCAACAGTAAGACACTAGTGCAGCAGTCTGGATGGTCAGAGTGAGGAAGAGGAGGAGGAAGAGAGCCAGCAGAGGAGCTGTGTGATCAGTGAGAGTGAGAGTGATGCCCAGATAAGCCAAGAGGAAGAGTAGTGACATGTTAGAGTATTTGATGAGGAAGGAAGTGAGGGAGGCAGAGAGAGCACAGAGTGATGATGTCACACTGTGATTGTGATATTATCAGCAGTGATGAGGAGGCTCCCCCCAGAGAGACAGTCCTGGATGAAGATGCAGGAACTCCTTCATGAAGCAGAGTTTGGAGCTGCAGATACTGCAGTCACAACATTTACTGTCTGCATTTGTTCACATTTATTTTTATTACTTCTCAACAAATTGTGTTCTTTGTGTAATCTGTCATTTAAAAAAACAACAAAAAAAACAACTTTATTGCAGGTTTTCAGTTAGTTATCAGTTATCAGTTTTATCTCTTATTTCATTCACTGTGACACATTTATACAACTTTTGTTATTGACATAATGGGTGTAACTTTCACTGTTGACCCGTTTACTCCAATTTATTTTAAATTTCTCTTCTGTTTTTCTAATTATTAGTGATTTTTTCCATTTCTTTCATCTCTTTGACTGTTAATATGTTTTAACATCCAGTCAGTTCTGTGTGCTATTGTCCACATTTACCTTTGTTTCCTGAAGGATTTTATACAGTTTTGAGATTTTATTATTTTCAGTGTTTCTGTTTTTGTTTATGAATTCCAGTAACTCATACCACTGATATATAATATCATACATTCTCTGATTGTTCTTCTCTCCTTATTTGTGATCTGTATTAAGTTTAGTTGCAAATGTTTCAAACGAGTCTGTTTGGCAATGTGACATTTTAATGAATTTCAAGTGCTACATTATGTACAAAGCAAATGAGTTTTCAGCTATAAAAGTCTTCAGCAGCTTTTTATTCACGCTGCATGTCTCGTTTGACTGAAACTTTCACTTTGAATCTGTAATCCACATTTACCTTTGTTTCCTGAAGGATTTTATAAAGTTTTGAGATTTTATTATTTTCAGTGTTTCTGTTTATGAATTCCAGTAACTCATACCACTGATATATAATATCAAGCATTCTCTGACTGTTCTTCTCTCTGCTGTTTGATGAGATAGCGCCGTATTTGTAATCTGTATTAAATTCGGTTAGAAATGTTTGAAATGTGTCTATCATATTATCTGTAATGCAGTTAATCGCTGTTCATTCATAAAGTGAGTTTGATATGTGACATGGAGTTTAAGTGGTATATTATGTACAAAGCAAATGAGTTCTCAGGTATAAAAGTATTCAGCACCTTTTTATTCATGCTGCATGTCTCGTTTGGCTGAAACTTTCACTTTCTGTACTGCTGAAATTTTTCCAAATGAAAAGAAGATTTTGTGTCGTATTACAGTTATTGAATCATGATTCTGCTGTTTTGTGTTTGCTTTTTAAAATAAAACGTTTCTATAACAATAATTGGTCGTGTTTGTGAATTAGTAGTTGTCAAAGTTCTCATTTAAAAATCAGATCAGGAAGATGTAAATATTTTGCATATGCATCATGTGAATCTGTAATGTGAGAGGATGAAGTCCTACATATGGACACAGACATAATCTGACATAAACCATTAGAAAGACGTCTCTTCTCTGGATCCTGATTCTTTAACTGCAGTCAGTGTCCATATTGGCCGTCTCAACCAAGTTCACCTCTGCAATAAAACCACTTTACCTTTACTTTAAAGTCTCCCTCCACTCACAAACATGTTTTTCTTCTTCTTCTCCTTCCTTCAGTTGGATGTTTGAGCTTCTCTGAGCAGAATGATGTATGAGCAGAGTTTGTTTTTATATTTATCTGCTGAAAGTGGAAAGTTTCTCTGAGCTCACTGAAAATCTGAGTTTAAGACGTGAACCTAAAGTATTTTTACTCTGAGGTTTTTCTTACTGAAGTAAATGATGTGAATACTTCCTCCATCACTGCAGCACTTCCAGTCAGCTCCTGCAGCCTCTGTGTGTTTGCAGCTTAACTTTAAACATGTGAAATGAAGACAAACTGAATCACAGCTGAGTCAATAAAACATTATTGTTTAATGTTAATCATGAATCCACAACACAGCAGTTTAGTGAGTAGGAAAAAAAAACATCTACTGTCATACACGTCACAGTTTATACACATGCTAACACCGTTGCTCAGACTAATAAAGTGGTTTTGACAGAATAATCTTTCAGTTTCATGCAGCTCAACAACATGAGAACTTACAGCCTCCTAAATGACAGAGTCAACAGTTTATTAGGAACACCTGTGCAATCTAATTCAATCCAATACAACATCTCTGCCATCAATTCTACTTTTATTAAATTCAGACATTTTCAGTTTTTGTTGTCAGAAAGGTGATAATTCTACTTTATGTTTATCATTGAGGTGATAGTGGGAGGTGAACTGCAGTGAATTATATTGAAAAATGTTCCTAATATTTTGCCTCCTTCATGTTTGTTAATGCAGTGGACAAAAATATCAGGAACGCTTTTCATATGTCCAGTTCACCACCACACACAAAGACCTCAGTGATAAACATGAAGTAGAATTATCACCTTTCTGACAACAAACATTGAAAATATCATGATTATATTATGAGTAATGGGGTGAAAGACAATCAATATTAACCAGTGAAGTTAAAAGTTAAATATGAAAGTTATAAATAGTGTCAGTAAGCTCTTTACTTCAACAGCTGACCTCTGTGTGTTTTATGCAGCAGTTTTCTCTACAAGTGTTGATTTAGTCTCTGATCTCAACTATGTGACATCCTCTGCTGTCATGAAATTAACTTTTCTTTCACTGTGTCAACTCTTATTATTAAAATCTGATTTCCTGGCTGTGTAGCACAGATATGAGTTATTTGCTGCTCTCAGGATCAGATTTTGGGTGATTATGAGATGTTTTGTCAAAGAAGTTTATTGTTTTGTTTGAGAGTCAGCTTCGGTCCACCCGGGGCACCAGCGGCCCTCCACACCCAGCTAGGGTGAACACTTCAAGGGCCAACCTTTCTCCAGGAGTATACAATGGCCACCCAAGCTCTCTTCACCTCAACTGGCACCCAAGATGCAGAACCCAGACAGGACAAGGAGGTCATGAAAGCACTGGAAGCCAAAACCTTCAAACTAAGAATGGATAGGACCAAAGACTATGCAACACCTCTCCACAAGGTCCCGAAGCTACAAGCACCCAAGGAGTCAGTTATGCCTCTCCTGTGCCAGACTGAATGCCAGACTGGAGGCCTTCCATCCCCAGGCAATATATGATGACTCAGATCACACTTCATCATACACTACTTAACTTGCCACAGTACCAGATCCTACATAGCAGTTAATTTGTTAATTATCAAATATGTTATCATATTTGATGGGGCGGCTGTAGAAAATCCTCCTTCCTGTCCAGACCTAGGTGGGCGGGACACCAGCTAACAAGCCACACCTGAGCTGATAAAAGACCTGGCTCAGGCCTTAGTCAGTCTCTTTCCACTGTCTGCTGCAGCCTGGTGAGCTGTGGGTCATTAGTTTCATTCTCCTGTTGACTGTGCATCAGATGCATTCTTTAAGTAAGTTGTAGACATTTGTTGTAGTTATTGTGGTTTCTTTCTTTGTAAGTCAAATGAGTGTTTTTGAGTGGACATTTCCAGTATTAGAATACCTTTCTTTGCTTATTGTTTCATTTGCCTTTTTTAGCCTGCCATCTGCCAGTCAACAATTAAATGTGAACAAAATAATAAATTGTTATACTGCTCTCAAACCTGGTCCTCATGCTTTAATCAGTATGCAGAGGTTCTCTACTCACCCAGCTACCAAAGCTTGAGTTTAGAATCGATGTTAAGGCTAGGCTAGTGAACCCAGAAGCAGTACACGAGGCAGGTGACCGTTTACAGAGTTGCAAAAGGATTTATTCAAGAAGCCAGGGTGGGAGGCTTGAGCCAAGGGACCGAGACCGAGAACGGGAAGGGGAGCCAGGCAGAGAAGCCGACCATGCAGGGGAGGCCAGGAGGCAGGGGCTGGAGTCAGGCGATGGCAGGGCTGCAGGTACAGAGAAACAGATGTTCAGGATTCAGTTGAGGCTTGAAGCGTGACTGACTGTGAACAGAGTCTACGATCTGACAGGGATGAGTATAAGTAGAGGTCTTTATTATGGAACAGGTTACAGCTGGTGGAGCTCGGCTCTGACTCAGCACACCTGTCTCCACTCCTGCCAAATGGAAGAATGACTGACTCACACACACACACTAGGAGGAGGCCGCAGTGGGGCGCATGACAATATGAAAGCCAAATTGCAGAAATTCAAGATGACAAAAAATTATAATGGATTTATAAGATATATGAAGAATGTGATCCATTCCAAGGCTGTGTTATAGTTATATTTTTAACCTACAGTGTATATATGTTATATTTTACGTGGTGCTGCTGTCTTGACCAGGAAACTCCTGGAAGAGATTTTTTTTATGTCAGTGAAGCTCCACATTACTCCTGCAGAGGGCGCCACAATCCACTTTTTAATACACAGTTTAGCAGCCAGATGATCCTGATTCAGAATCTGCAATATTTCCATATTTTTAAATGGTTCATATTTAACCTTCAGGACTAAAAAAAAAAAAAAAAATGTTGCTGACAAAGCACACGAGTTAAAGTCTGCACAGATATTAGTGGAGAACTAAAAGTAAGATGGTTTAGTCGGATGTGTTTCTGCTTTATTTGCCATTAAACTGGAGTCAGAGACACAAACACATCAACCACATGTGTAAAGTGACTCAAACAGGAAATACTGTGTGTGTGTGTGTTTTGTCAAACTGAGGAAGTTAAAGGAAACGGTGTTGTCAGAATGTGCAGCTTTACATCTAAGAGACCTGATCATTTAGGCTTCAAGCCTGCTGCTTTCTACATAAATATAAACCAACAATCACTATAAATGATCCCACTGATTATGAAGTATTGTTCACATGTTTCTGTCAGAGCGTTTGTGGAAAAAGGGAGAATCTGAAGAACAAAGACAAGTCTCAGTTTATAATTTAGTCAGACAGCTTTTATAGATCTCAACACTGGTGCAAATACATGAAATTCTTTCATTCCTGACAGTGTTTACACTTTAAATATATATTTGTGAACATTTTATGCCTTTATTAGAAGTATTAAAGAGATGACTGGAAACAAGGGAGAGTGATGTAACACAGGTCCTCATCTGGTTTGAACTGGTGTTGTTGTGGTTCAATATTCAATGTCTGTAGTGACTAGACCTTTAATCACTACTGGTGCTAATGTTATGATGTTAGGACGTGGACTGAGTACGCGCAGACTATTTCTTTTGTAGATGAACTTATTTATTCTCAACTTTTACCAGAAAACAAAACAAAAACCCAAACAAACAAAAACAGCCGCACCACCGAGCCCAGTCGAAAACTTTTTGTCTTTGCATCAGCACATCTGCTGATGATTGGCATGACATACATTTTGCTTGGCCGGCCCTGAACATGCTCCCCCTGGCTCCTGGGAGGAGCACCATCTCAATACTGGTCTGCCTGGCTCCTACACCCCAGCCCCTAATTGCCTCTGGCAGAAGACAGAGCAATTCAACATCAAATACTTAAGAGGAGCCATACAAATCAAAATTACAAGAATGTCAAAACAAACCCAAACTCAGGACAATTCTTACATGCAAGCATTAATAATTCATGCAATGTTTCTGACCACAAAACCCATAATAAACAAAATTTAACATCAATTCTTATTCTGTGGCCTCACATGAGAGACATATTTTTGTCACAGGTCTGTCTATTACATTTGCCTTTGTTTTGAGACGAACACAACATACAAGACCTTTCCTATCAGGGAATGTTTTTAGTATTTTCCCAAGTACCCATGATCCTCGTTGTGCAGTAGAATCTACAACTACAACAATATCTCCAGGCATGAAACTTCTTTTTTCCTTTGTCCATTTTTGTCGTTCTTGAAGCAATGGAAGGTACTCACAAACCCATCTTTTCCAGAAGAGATTTGCCATATATTGTATTTGCTTCCATCTTTTTTTTGCATATAGATCAGTTTTTGCAGAAAGTCCTGGTGGTAGAATTGGTTTTCCTTTCAAGGTCATTTGGATCCTCAGACAGTGTGGTAATGGAGCAGTCATTCAGCATCGCTTCTACTTCACACAGTACGGTTTGAAGACCTTCATCATCTAAACTTTGCTGGTGGAGGACAGAATTCAATACATTTCTGATCATCCGTATGATTCGCTCCCAAACACCACCATGATGTGACCCTGCAGGTGGGTTAAAAGTCCATTTAATTCCCCTCTGTGCCAGCGTTTTTTCAATGTGGGGTTGATCTAAAGATGCTAAAGCCTCTTTTAGCTCTCTTTCTGCACCCACAAAGTTGGTACCATTATCTGATCTCGTATGAGAAACTTGTCCTCTCCGGCAGATGAATCTTCTTACTGCATTTACACATGAGCTTGTATCAAGGAAGTAAGCAACTTCTAGATGAACAGCCCTACTTGCCATGCAAGTGAAGATTACTCCATAACGTTTCACAATGCTGCATCCCCTTTTTACATCTATTTGGCCAAAGTAGTCTACACCAACATTGGTAAATGGCAGAAGGTCAGGGATAAGCCTTTCCACAGGCAAGTCAGCCATTTTTTGCTCTCCTGTCTTTCCTCTGTAGCGCCTGCAAAATCTGCAACTTGCAATGATTTTTCTTATTGCAGAATATGCATTTGTGATCCAATATTTCCTCCTCACAGTGGAAAGCACATGATTTCTTCCCCCGTGACCTAGCAGGTCATGATAGTAACAGAGAATGAGGTTTGAGATGTGTTGGTCTTTAGATAAGATGAGCAGATGTTTTATTTCTTCCGGCATTGCTGCTTTATTTAGTCGACCTCCAACTCTTAGAAGCCCTTCTTCTAGAATTGGATCCAGCTTAAATTGTGCTGCCTTTTTTTACTACTGGTTTGTTAGAAGTCAGTGCTTTGATTTCATCCTCAAATCTCTCCTGTTGACAAAAAGAAATTATTGAAGTCTCAGCATCAGAGAGATCTTCCAGTGACACTCTTTGATTTCTTAGTTTGATGAACCAAGCAACTGTAATTTTCAGTTTTCGCCAGTCAGAAAAGTTGATTAGTTGCATTCAGCGTGTCCACAGCAGTTGCATTTACTATGAGATTTTGTTTAATCTCTGGGTCATCAGCAGTGATACTGATATCCATTGGTGATACTGGCCACTTTTCTTCAGCTCCCCATAGAAACTGTGGGCTTTCAATCCATCTCTGATTGACCAAAGCTTCTGCCTTTAATCCTCTTGAAGCACAATCAGCAGGGTTTTGTGATGTAGGAATGTATCTCCACTGTGAAACCTCTGAGTTATCTCTTATGGTAGTTACTCTGTTTGCAACAAAGGTTTGAAATCTTTTGTCTTCATTTTTTATGTACTTTAGAACTGATGTACTGGCAGTCCAGAAGTTTGATGGCTTCAAAGGTAGCTGAAGCTCTGACTGAAGCATTTTGTCAACTTGGACAGCAACAACAGCAGCTGTGAGTTCCAGACAGGGTATGGTAATGTGCTTCAGTGGAGCTACTCTGGCCTTTCCAAACAAGAAAGCAACATGAACCTTATTCTTAATGTTCTGCATTCGTAAGTATGTAACTGCACCATAACCATTCTCACTAGCGTCAGAAAAGTGATGCATCTGAGCACTTGAGATCTTCCCAAAGTCTCCAGGCTTGATACACCTGTTAATCTTGAAATCTGCCAGTTTCTCAAGATCTGTTTGCCACATGTTCCACTTCTGCTGGTGAGATGGAGATATTAAATCGTCCCAGTTGTACTTCTTCCTACATAAATCCTGTAACAACAGTTTGGCAGGTAGCAGGAGAGGTGCCACAAGACCCAATGGATGGTAGATAGAACTGATAACAGACAACATTCCCTGTTTAGTGTGAGGTTGCTCCTTGACTTTCAGTTTCAACTTGAAGGTGTCTGTCTCAATGCACCAGTGCAAGCCTAAAGCTCTATCTGCTGGCAGCTTATCTCTGTCCAGATCCAGTTCACACAAGTTCTTTGATTTGTGTTCTTCTGGAATGCTTTGAAGGACTTTACGACTGTTACTGATCCATTTTGTGAGACTGAAACCTCCTCTGCTGCAGACAGATACTAAATTGTGGACCATGGTCACAGCATCATTCTCAGAAGGCAGACTTTTCAGAAGATCATCCATATAGAAGTTCCTGTTGACTGTGTCAATCACGTCTGCTGGAAAGCTTGATTTGTTATCCTCAGCAGTTTTTCTAAGTGCAAAACAGGCACAGCTGGGAGAAGATACAGCACCAAATAAATGGACTTTCATACGATGCTCTGCAAGATCCTGATTCAGGTCACCTTCAGGCCACCATAAGAATCTTAAGAAGTCAATATGTTCCTCTGCCACCTTAACTTGGTGGAATATGGCCTGTATGTCCGCCATTAATGCTATAGGCTCCTGTCTAAACCGCATAAGGACTCCTACCAATGAGCTGGTCAAGTTTGGGCCATGCAGAAGATGACTGTTGAGAGAGACACCTTTGAACTCCACCCCACAGTCAAAGACAACTCGTAAGGTTCCTTTCTTGGGATGGTATACTCCATGATGAGGTATATACCACACTTTCCATTCTTGTGAATCCAATTGATGTTGTGGCATTCGCTCAGCATAGCCTTTGCTAATTACATCAGTAAGAAAGGTGGTATATTCATCATGAAAACTTGGATTTTTCTGAAATTTTAGCAACACAGAGGCGACATTTTCCCTTTTGAAAGGCAGTTTAATGGTATAGTGCCCCTCTTTAAGTTGCACAGAGCTTTGCACAATTTCCACAAATTTCTTCTCCTTTCTTGACATCTCTTTTTGGTCTTTAGAGGCTCTTTCATTGAAATCATTGTTATATTGGTTGATTAGCAATTCCTCTATCCTGTCAACCATAGTCCTGTTGACAATGACTTCAGGACAAACACTCTGCTTGTCATAGTTTCCTTGTAATGGACCATTTATCACCCATCCCAGTAAGGTTGTTACAGCATATGGTCCATCACCATGACTGTTAATCACCTCCCAAAGTTCCATCAACTTGGAGGCATTTGTGCCGATTAACACGTCAACATCAGCTGTTATACGTGGGATCTGAACATCCTTGAGATAAGGCCACTTAGACAGTTCCTCTTCACTTACAAGGTTGTCTGGGGATACAGGCATCTCTTTTTGAGTGAACACATCAGGAAGCTTATGGAAATGTTTGCCAGAAATATGTGATATTTCCAGGCCATTAATAATACAACTTGGCACTGCTTTATTAAGACCCATAGTGCGGAGATGGATTTTAGCTCTTTGTCCTTGAGTCTTCAACCTGTCCATAAGTCTTTCAGAACAGAAAGTACCTGTGCTTCCCTGATCCAAAAAAGCATAAGTTTCAATCACCTTCTTTCCCTTTGTGCACTTTACCTGTACAGGCAAGATTGGAAGAATGCCACTGCTGTTGCCAGCCCCTGTATGCCCACAAGTTGAGGTAGGTGTGTGTATAACAGATCTTTTATTTTGCGGTTCCGAATTTCCTTTGTTAACCCATTCCTTTTTCTTAATGTGCAAAATGCTGGGATGAGTTTGGCTGCATTGTTTGCAAGATATGCGCCTATCACAATTCTTGCTCAAGTGCCCTGTGCTCAAGCAACCAGAACACAGACCTTTCTCCTTTAGAAAGTTAAATTTTTCTCTGTGTGCCTTTCTTTCCAACTGTGGACATTGCTCCAATTCATGACCACATGCACAATACAAACAGGAAGTAGGGTTAACTTCAGTAGAAGAAATCTTTTCATTCTGAGACACATCATTTTTGCAAGCATCCGCTTTATATTCATTTGCAACAGACACATGAGTTGCAAAGCTATTTCTTTTAAACTGTGTTTTCATTTGAGATTTACTTTTGAGTGTCCCTTTAATTATAGCAGAGTCTTGTATGTCACCAAAGACTGGATCTGAAGCGATTCTGACCTGTTGCTCAATGAACTTGACAATGTCAGTGAAACAAGCCCGTTTATTGTCTCTGTCCAAAATTTCACATGCTCTTATTCTCCATTTTTCTCTGAGTTTGTATGGAAGTTTTTGAATGAGCAATCTCATTCGCTCGTTCGCTGCCATATTCAGCTCCTCCAAGTACTGTAGTTCCTCCATAGCATTAGAGCATTCACGTAGGAAAAATGCATATGCTTGAAGTCCTTTAATGTCCTCAGACTTGACACTAGGCCATCCAGTGATTTTTTCCATATAGGCAGCTGTTATCTTTAGCCCATTGCCAAAATGCTCTTCAAGTAGATATTTAGCGATGGCATAACCTCTCTCAGGAGACATATGAAGACAGCTGCGTACAAGATCCCTCGGCTGTCCCCTAGTAAACTGCTCGAGAAAATACAGACAGTCGCCTTTTACTGTTAGTTTTTGCTTCTAGAGAATATTCAAATGCCTTGATGAACGTTTTAAACTGTAGAGGATCTCCTGCAAAAAATTGGAATTTCCCTGTGTGGTAAATACTGAGAGGTTTGCATTTGAACAAGGAGTGTTGTTATCTCATTCTATCTTTGCAGCACATGGTAGAGATCTCCTGATGTTTGGTGGTGGTTTCATTTGAGGCCACCATTTATTCCTAACAGGATTGAATAAAAAGACAATATCCTCTGGTCAATGATGCTACTACAGGCTCCTCTCCCATGAAGTGTAACAACAAAGGAGGCAACAAAACACCAAAATAACACAGGAAAAACGTACCTGACAGGATTGAATAAAAAGACAATATCCGCTACTACAGGCTCCTACACAAATTAAATTACAAAATTGTGTTACAATAGTGTACCACAGGGATAATCAAACTTAAAGAAAGAGAAGTGCACATCGCTGCTTACCTCTCCCATGAAGTGTAACAACAAAGGGGGAGAGGTAAAGGCGGGAGACGACACTTATAGAAGGGGGGGGACCTACAAAAATGAACGTATGGGGTACACTAAACTGAGCCCCAAATGTTCCACCTGCTGACCCCGGAGGATTAGCATGTCAGGATTTAACTATACACAAAATTTTATGTAATTATAACATATGCTGCACAGTTGACCCTGTTACATTCACCCCCCTAGAATTACACAAAATTCTGGATCATAATGCAAGACATTCATAGACCACACTGACCAAAAAGAAATCTCAAACACAACAAGTGAGCGAACCAGCAATATGAGCTTCCTAATTAAAGGATAAGAGGACTAGAGATCTGCGTGGCTCATAATACTCTGCAGGCATAGTGAAGTGCCTTATACACTGCACATACTCATATACTCAGGCCAAGCAATGTGAGAAAATGAAAAGAAAAAAAAAAGAAAAGGTGAAAAATGGGTCCTCATACAGCGGTATATTATTACAACAACATTAAATGTGATCTTAGAAAACATATACATATAACTGTAAATAGCATGTCACTCAGACATTTTACACATGTATAACAGAATGGGGGTTTTGCTCAACCCCGAGCATGGACTCAAGTTGTGCCATAGACTCAATCAAACGACACACTGGTCTAATCAGTCTGCCAAATCCTGAGGTAAGTTGGCTATCTGCATTTGATGCCCGAGGCAGATTGGAATGGACACGAGTTGGTTGTAGTGGGGGAGCAGGAACAGCTGCAGGGAAATCCACCGCAGGTGCAACATCGTCCGATGCAGTGGAAGCCACCACAGAGGGAGACGGTGGATGGTCAGGACCATGGAATTCATCCACGGAGGACTGCTCATGGCTCAGGACCCATGAGGCAGTGTGGCCATCGTCCCATTCAACAACACACGAGAGAGAACCAGCAAGGGATGGTTCAACTGTTGCAGCCGCAGAGTCCAATCCAGACATCTCAGTCACATGCCAATCAGATGGAGGGGGGACATCAGTCATGTTAGAGGCAGGCAAGGACACAGGAGCAGCATCACAATCCAAGGCTTCAACCAGGGGCAGGATGTTGACTTGAAGGAGCAGGTTCCGGTGAGCAACGCGTTCATTTCCTTCCCTATCTCTGATCCGGTAGATGTGCAAGGCAAGTGTTTGAGGCCACCACAATGTAAACAATAGGCATCCATTTATCAGAGAGCTTCCGCTTCCCCTTGACATCCTTGTTTGCCAGCAGCACCTGGTCACCGAGAGACAGAGGCTGACCTTTGACCCGTTTGTTGTACTGGTTATACTGATGACTCTGCTCAGCTGTGCAGTGTTTCTACTGCCATGGCACAATGAAGGTCCTCCAACAGGGACTTCACATAGGCGTCATAGTCACACACATTTACATCGTGGAGCACATTTTTGAAGAGGAGGTCAACCGGCAGCCTAGGCACTCTCTCGAACATCAAATAGAAAGGCGCAAACCCAGTGGTCTCATGAGCAGTGCAATTGTACACAAAGGTCATGGTCTGGATCATCTGTGGCCATTTCTGTTTGGAACGCAGGGGCAGGGATCTCAGCATGTTGCCCAGGGTGCGGTTAAATCTCTCTGTACCACCATTCCCCATAGGATGGTAAGGTGAAGTGCGGGACTTGTCAACCCCAGCCAACTTCGATAGCTCAGCAATCAGCTCGCTTTCAAAGTTTGCCCCCTGGTCAGAGTGAAGGCGCTGAGGGAAGCCATAGATGCAGAAAAAATTGTCCCACAGCTTCTTGGCTACTCTTTTGGCAGTCTGGTCCTGACAGGGAAAAGCATGTGCCAATTTCGTGAAGTGGTCTGTGATCACAAGTACATCCACAGACTTGTTGTTACTGTCTTCAGCTGACCAAAAGTCAACACACACAAGTTCCAGAGGGGCAGAGGTCTTAATGCTCTCCAGTGGGGCTCTGGCAGAAGGCTCAGGAGTCTTACTGAGGACACATCTGTGGCATCTCCTCACATGATTGCGTACATCCTTCTCAATGTCATGCCAGAAGAAACGCTGACGAGCCAAAGAAAGTGTGCGAGGCTGACCTTGATGACCAGCCTGGTCATGTACACCAAACAAAGCATCTGCTTTCAGAGACTCAGGCATGACAAACTAAAATCTCTTCTGTTTGGTCAAACCGTCCCTTGTGACCCTGTAGAGGATGCCATTCAGGAGTGTCAGTTTGTCCCACTGTTTAAGGACTCTCAAAGTTTGTTGACTCTCATTATAGCGCTCCCGTCTGGAGGGCCTGCGTTTCCTGTCAACATAGTGAACAACCCTTGAGATGACTGGGTCCTGTTGTTGGTGTAACTGAAGGTCAGCGAGAGACAAGGAAGGCAACAGGAGGCCAGGAGGCTCCAAGACGGTGAGGTGGTCAGCGAGAGAGGCACGCTGCCTTGGAACAGAGTCCCACTCATCGAAAGAGGAGAGAAGAGAGGAGACGTCACCCTCAGAAAGTGAACCCGCAGTTGCAGCAGTGGGGAAGGAGTCTCCCAGTGACTGTGGCTGGCAGGTGAGGCGGAAGGTGTCCTGCACAAATCCATCGTTGACATCACAGACCTGGCCCAGCAGCTCAGAGTAAGGCTCACATAGCAGCCGCTTTCTCAAAGGCCTGACAAAAAGTTCCCTGCTGAGGGCATCCGCTACCACATTCAACTTGCCAGGAATGTGCTTGATCTCTTGAGGTATACGGAGCCAGCTTCGAGACCCAACGCTGCTCAAACGCACCAAGTTTTGGCTTAGTTAAGATGTATGTGAGAGGATTGTTGTCCGACCAGACAGTGAATCTGTGACCCTTGAGCCAGTGGCTGAACTTATCACAAACTGCCCATTTAAGAGCCAAGAACTCCAATCTGTGGGCAGGATAGTTGACTGAAAAGTGAGAGATTTGCTTGCAAAAGCAATGGGCCTTGCTTTCTCCTCGCCAGCTGGCACCTGTGACAAGACGGCACCCAAACCATCAAGGGAAGCGTCAGTGGAAAGGATGAAAGGCTTATCAAAGTCTGGATGTGCCAGCACCACACTGTTGAGGAGGGCACTTTTAAGAGCTTCAAACGCTTCCTCACAGGCAGGGTTCCAGTCCTGAGGGGTCAGTTCACGAAAGGTGCCGGCTCTCCGTCGACCAAAGGAGCCTTTAGTACTCCTCTTCTGCCCTGCAGTCAAGGAGTAGAGTGGTTTAGCGATAGCAGAGCAACCAGGAATGAAATGCTGGTAGTACAGCACCATCCCAAGGAAAGACTTGACTTTCTGCTGAGATGGAGTACAGCCATCATTGTTCATGAGATCCTCCTTCTTGAAAGCTGAGATGACCTTCACTTTCTCCTGGTCAATGGAGACACCACTGCTGTCCACCATGTGGCCAAAGAACCTCACAGACCTGTGCAGGAAGTGGCACTTCTTCTGCCCCAGCTTAAGGTTGTTGGTTCTGAGGCATGAGAAAACAGTCTCCAGTCGTTTTAGGGCTTCCTCCTCAGAAGGAGCAAAGACGAGCAGGTCATCCAGATAACAGAGGAGGCTGGAGAAGTTCAAGTCACCAAAGACACTCATCATCATCCACATAAAGGATGCGGGACTGTTGCACAGGCCCTGTGGAAGCCTGTTATACTCGTACAGGCCCAAAGGTGTCGTAAAGGCCGTGTATCACCTGTCAAACTCATGGAGGGGGATGTTGTAGAACCCCAATGTGAGATCCATGGTGCTGAAAAAGGCGTTTCCACCAAGAGCAGCAAGGCAGTCAGCCTGGTGGGGCAGTGGGTGGGCATCCTTGACAGTTTTGGCGTTAAGCCAGCGAAAGTCAGTACAGATCCTCAGTTCCCCTGACTTCGTCCAAACCAGGACCAACGGCGAAGCATATTCACTGACTGACTAATGGATGATGCCTTTCAACTCCATCTCAGACAGCACCTCCCTCAGTTTATGATAGTGTGCTGGAGGTACACGGCGATAGGGTAGCCGGAAGGGGCGATCATCAGTGAGGTGAAAACGGTGGACAAACTCCTTTGCTTCCCCACAGTCCAGCTTGTCTTTGGAGAAGACATCCTGATAGGTGAGTACAAGGTCAGCAAGCCGCTGTTTCCATTCATTTGACACTTCACAGCCTTCAAGGTCGATGTCTGCCAAACCACAGTCCTTAAGATGCTGAAGGTGGACAGAGATGGTATCTGAGTTGGGGACAGGGTCGGCTGTCTGGCCAGGCTGTGGCCTGCACAAACCCTGGGAGAGGGGAAGTCCTCCATAGCAACACAATGAAAGACATCTGCAACCTTTGCATTGCGACGCAGGGTAACAGGTTTCTTTGTAGGGTTGAGGATCTTCATCGGGACCCAGCGATCCCCCCACATGGGTGTCACAACCCGTCCAACAATGATGTCTTTTGGAGCTGAGCGGCAAGAGGTGGGCTCCACAGTGACCGTGCTCCCAGGTTACACAGGGGCACCACCAGGCAACTTCCCCCACACCAAGTACTCCTGCTGTGCCAACAGACGGTGCCAACCTTGTCAGGTAGCTCAGGACCAGACCAATGTGTGATGCAGCTGAGCAACTGGAGGAACTGCTCACACTCTGGGTCCGCAGTGTTGGAGCAGATGAGCTCCCAGTACTTCTCATCAGACTTCATCCTCTGTATTATGGGCCTGATAACGTTGCTCCCAATGATGAGCTCATCCGTCTGCCCAGGAACAAAGAAAGTTGGCACGATGAATTTGGACCCATAAATCTCAATGTCCAGCTCATAGATGTACCTGAGTTGCGTTGTTAGGTCACCACAACCAACAAGGACCACGATCTCAGGAACAGCCTGAGGACTGGGGAGAGCACCAGCGGCTTTGAGCTTGGACTCTGCTCCTTCACTGAGTGTACATGACATGCTTCTTGAATCAAGCATTCCCCTCAAGGTAGACTGGCCCCCAATGGACACAGGAGCATAAAACAGGTCGCTAGCTCCCTCTACTATGTGACCCTACAACAATCACTGTTTTGTCATCTGGAAGACTACCACAGCAGTTCACATAGATTGACTGCAAATCTTTTTCTTCATTGAGGGTGTCACCAGCACCGCCCATGCTACCCCTCTCACTACACGGGTGGGCTAGTTTAAATCAGTATTGGAGGGAGAAAGGGGTGGCACAGCTGGAGAATGGGAAGGCCGCGGGCACTCATGTTTAATATAACCAGGACTGAAGCAGTTGAGGCACAATCTGTAAAGTCTGCAATGTGCATGGGTCGAGTGGTCCCCGGAACCACAAACTCTGCATGATAAGGGCTCAGAACCCTGCTGGCTGCGGGGCCGACCACTGTGACGTTGGGCTGGCTGATGGTGAGCCAGCTGGCGGTGGGCTGGCCCCTGACTGGTCGCAAGGGAGGCATTGCACAAAGACAGAACTTTGTCAAACATAGCCACAACCTGTTGAACACCAGGCTCAGTTACTGGAGGGTCAAGGGCGACAGGAGTAGGGGCAGAAGCAGCTGCAGGAGGTGGACTGCAGGCTAGGGTGGGGCCAGGCAGAGAGCTAGGACGTGGCTGTTGCTGGCACGCCACTGAGGCAGCAAGGGACATGCCATGATCAGTAGGATGAGGGGAATCAGTAACAGGGCTCTGACTGTAAGCTGATAAACCCACTGTATGTCGAGGCTGGGCTGCTGTCCTCCTCATATTCCTCATGTGACTGTCCAGACGCTCCTGAACCTCAGCTGCAGTCCACCGCTCAGGTGCCTTCAGCTGGAATGACATAGCAAGGTTTGGGTCGGGACAGTGATTGATAAACACCATGACAACCTCTGCACTGGGGTCCTCCACTGATCCACGGAGGCACTCAATAGCAGCATCAATGGACTTGTTAAGACGAATCCAGTAATCCATAGCATCCTCGCCAGCACGTGGAATGGTGCTATAGAAATCCTTCATGGGTAAATTTGAGTATGACAGCTCGCTAAGGTGACCTTTCAATATGTCAAACACAGCTGTGGGCAGGTCAGTGGAACTCAGCTCAGGGCGGCTGCGGAGTGACACTTTCACTACATCCCTAGCTTTGCCTGTTAGCCTGGACATTATCAGGTCAAACTTTTCAGCATGAGTGTCACATTTAACCCTGTTCAGGTAACATTTCATCATGTCCTCCCATTCATGAACAGAGAATGCATCAGTATGGTCTCCCCGAAAGTAAGGTGGAGCTTTGGTGTCAGACTGGACAACAACTTTCAACTGCAACAAATCAGCTTGGCTGGTTAACTGACTTGTAGACTGGGGCTGGATAGTACTAGGCTGATGCATGGTGCTCAGACTGGCTGAAATGTTCTCTCCAATCTGTCTTGTCAAATCAGTAATCATGTCACCAAAAGCTTCAACAGAGATGACTTGTGTTGGCTTAGGGTTAGACTGGGTGATTGGTGTGGAACTAGCAGTGGGGCCCAATGGTGGATCAATAACTGACTGATCAACAGTGTGATTAGGAACACTGGGGGACACAAACCCACCCCTACTAGCAATTTGCTGGCCCCTCCCCACCCCAAAGGTGACATCATGCCCACGACCAGCCATTGTGTGAACCTCAAATGTATCACTCCCTGACATAACAAACTAAGGGCAATGGCAGCAGAAACCAGAAAAAAATTTAAAAAACGAGAGAAACACACCCCAGATGTTGAGCAGACTGCAAACAGCTACATGCAAATCAACAGCATGAGCCTAACACAGCTGAATAAAAAAGAAAAACCCCACAAGACAACCAAAATTACACACACACTATCACAAGATATGACATATATATAAAAAACATAACAAACAGCAAATTGTAACAGACAGGCTCACCAGATAACTGACCAAAATAACTTATTCGTCTTTTTTTCCCTGTACTCCTCCTCTTTAATATTTTTTTCCTTTTTTTTTTTTTTTTTAATATATTTTCGTCCAGACTAAACAGTGCGAACTGACATGAAGAAGAAAAAATCACGAAAGAAAAATAAATCACTCCTCGAACCAGATTAACAGAGTCCCTTTAACTCTACGACAGACAAGCACACCTGCGCGCGCACTCGGGAGCGAGCGCAGTTTCCGGAAGCAGCGGAGCGGGAGGAGCGGGAGAGAAGAGCTAGTTGCTAGCAACAGCGCCCCGGGGACCAGACGAGTGCTGATCGGTGAGATGCAACGGGTCCGACGGCACCAAGTGTAACCGGTGACTCTGCGTTGTGTTGATATAAATTGAATTGAATAAAAAGACAATATCCTCCGGTCAATGATGCTACTACAGGCTCCTACACAAATTAAATTACAAAATTGTGTTACAATAGTGTACCACAAGGATAATCAAACTTAAAGAAAGAGAAGTGCACATCGCTGCTTACCTCTCCCATGAAGTGTAACAACAAAGGGGGAGAGGTAAAGGCGGGAGACGACACTTATAGAAGGGGGGGCATCCACAAAAATGAACGTAGGGGTACACTAAACTGAGCCCCAAATGTTCCACCTGCTGACCCCGGAGGATTAGCATGTCAGGATTTAACTATACACAAAATTTTATGTAATTATAACATATGCTGCACAGTTGACCCTGTTACACATGCTCCCCCTGGCTCCTACAACCCTTAAACCACAGAGGCAGATTTTATTCTCTTATTGGATCTCTGGTACTCAGGACAACATGAGGAGACTTTTTAGACTCACTGAGATGATGATTATGAATAAAACATGTTTATTTATGTTGCCTGTTATTAGGAAAAAATAATTCAATCAGTCATTCTTTTATTTTTTCCAGCTTTTTTGTGCATAATGCTCCATAAAGAAAAGGTTTTCCCAGTTTGATGCTTAAGAACTGGACCGGCCTGCTCAGAGTCCTGACCTCAACCCCATCCAACACCTTTGGGATGAACTGAACACTGACTGTGAACTCGACCTTATCACCAACGTCAGTGTTGACCTCACTGAGGCTCTTGTGGCTGAATGGGAGCAAATCCCTACAGTCAGGTTCCAACATCTGCTGGAGAGACTGAAGCCAGAAGACTGGAGGCTGTTATAGCAGCAGATTAAACTGTCAGAATGAGATAATAATCATATATATCATATAAGTTTACCCCCTAAACATGCTCAAAAACTCACCAAATGTGGCAGGCACTTCCGGTCTAGCGAAAAATTTGATTATCTGTAAAAAATGATCCCCCTCCAACCACAAAATTACTCACTAGTGTCACCTAGGCGCTATTTCGACCGCTACGGCCCGTAGGAATGTCATAGAGAGACGGCACGAACACTAAAGTGTTCATCTCCTCAAGATCTACAAATCATACACTAACACTCTAGACCTAAATCCAACAGGAAATCCGCAAAATGCACACAAAAGTCAGATTTTTCGATAATTTCCGGCTACATACAGACCTATCAGCCAAGGAGAAGGAGGCAGAAAGAGAGGGGTGAACTCAGATCTTTCACACCAGCTCTGGAGACATACATGACAGAAAACACTCCAAGCAGTTGACTCACTGACCACTGAAATATACGACTTTTTCCTCTGTGTCCACCTGCAATTTCTTCTTGTCTCTGCACACTTCATAGTACACATTTCAATCTAACTTTTATGCAGTGATGTGGGTTAAAAGTCTTTACTTTTCCTAATATGGACTTGAGGAAAAATAAGGACACTAATCTTTTCTAATCTAATCTTTTATACTTTAACTCATCACCAGTTTTCTACATATTGATTCAGATTACAGTAAAGGGGCACAATACTTGTATAATGTTGATGACACTGCTGTGAGGCACACACACATCTCCTTCTGTAGAAATTCTCACAACGTTGACATTTCATGTTTCGCCATGACAGGGAAGATGCTATAACTTTACTGTACATGCTCCTATCTGCACTGCACTGTACATGGCTGCCGAGTCACACCTCTTAGACCGGGTCTCGAGACATCCAATTTAATTTTATCTTGGCCCTCACCGGTAAAACACGTGTTTAAAAAAAAAAAGAAAAAAAAAAACTCTGCCTCCCCCGTTTATAGATTTTTTTACTTTCTGAGCTCTGCCTCTGTCTATCCATTTTTGTTTCTTACACAGTTACAGATCAAATGTGTAAAATAAAGTAGGGAGCGATATTAAAAGAAGTTATGACGTCAGTGCTGTTGCTGCTTCCGGAAGCTCAGAAACCGAAAGTAACTTTCGGGTGAGGCTGTTATTCTGTCGCCAGTCCTAAAGGCTTCATTAAACGATGTTAAAATGATGTTTAATCTTCAGAGAACTATGAATCTTCTTCTTCTCGTGTTTCCTCTCATCTGGTTTGAAGCAACGTTTGGTGACGAAAGCGGTAAGAAAACTATTTAGACTGATGATCAAACTGAATGATAAAGTTACTGAAGTGCGTTTCTTTCACTAAAGAAGGAAACTGAGTTCTTGTATCGTAATTATGACTTCCTCATTTTAAAACTATGACTTATACTGACTCATAATCAGGAGAAAACAGGTGTTACATCGTTTTCTGTAACCTACAGATTCTGTGAGCAGGTTTTCATGTTTTTATCTTTTACTTTATTTCATGCTTTGTTTCTATATTTGTTTCTAAAAGGCTCCACGGTGTTTGAACAGAAAGGCGTTTAGACAGTTTGACACCTCTTCCTAACACACAGAGAGCGAACTCTAGCGGACGCAGCGCGAAAAACCGTCCAGATAAACTAACAGCAATGTCGCAGCGCTGAGTGTCATGTTTGATACGCAGTTTATCAGAAATAACGGCAGGAAGTAGACGCCGCCCTGCACATCCGCTCCCAAACTAACATCAGCTCTGAGTAGTATATTGATCTGTGCTAATCAATAGGATGTTAACACATATATGTTTTATATTAAACATGATGATCTCAGCCTTGACTCTCAGTCTCCCGTCTCGACTTTTAAGGATCCGACAACAAACTGTACATAACGATCTTTAGTTTATTCTCTCTCTCTCTCTCTCTGTGTGTGTGTGTAATTATTAGACACTAATAGGTGATATTAAAAGAAGCATAACCTCTTCCTAACATATGGTGAGGGCGTGAATTGTAGCGGACGCAGCGCGAAAAGTTGTCCAGATATGTTACGAGCGCCTAGTGTGTGTGTGTGTGTGTGTCGATCCTTAAAAGTCGAGACGGGAGACTGAGAGTCAAGTCGGAGATCATAAACGTGTCGAGTAGTTACAGTCCTAATATATAATATAATATATATAATTGATAATATCTATGCTAACATGCTGATGATTAGCACAGATCAATATACTACTCAGAGCTGATGATAGTTTGGGAGCGGGTGTGCACGGCGGCGTCTACTTCCTGCTGTTATTTCTAATAAACTGTGTATCAAACATGACTGACACTGTAACACATCATCTATTGTGTAACTCTGGATGCTGATATTTGTGATGAAATATAAAATGTGAGTGTGTCCGCTGCCTGAGGGTCTCTGGGAGTTTGGTTGATAGTTTTTTTTTATTGCGTTGCTCAAAGTAACAAAAATGAAGCAGAGAAAGTTGTTTGACGTTGTTTGCTCACACTTCCTCCTTCCTCGTGCGCTCAGAGCTTCCTCTTTCAAATGTCACATTCAAAGAGGTTAATTGTTGTGATTGAGAGAAAGTATATAAAGTAATGTCTATGATAATATTCAGAACATGTTCATTTCTCTCTGGTTAGTTTCTTCAGTGAGGTTTATTTTAGGGAGCAGCTTGTTTGTGTGTTTAGTGGAGACAAGTCATATCTGTAGATCAGAGATGAGAAATGTGTTTGATCAGGAAGCAGATTCAACCTGAAGTGTGTGTGTATATATATATATATATATGTATGTATGTATATATGTATGTATAATAATGAACCAGAGAGTCTGATCCATCCTCTAAATTTCACTAAACACTAAATTCTTTTGATCAGCTCAGTTTCTTTCAAATAATGGAATAGACTCTCTAACCTGATGGTAAATACATGTTTAGACTCTTTAATGTTTCTTCTTCTCCACATTATTTATTTCATGCTTTGTTTGGATAGTTGTTACCAAATGGCTCCACAGTGTTTAGATAGAAAGACGTTTTGACAGCTTGATGCATTTCAGATGTGACTTCAGGCTTCAGGCAGGTGTTTTCTGTCTGTGGAGTTCAGAGGTTCGTCCTTAACGTCTTTTTATTTAGTTCATAATAATCATGATGAATTATAGTAAATGAAGTTTGACTTTGTTTAGTTCAGTTTTCCTCTTCGATCTGCAGCGCTCTCTCTGGCTTCTCTTTCTTTCTCTCACTCATTTGTTCAAGCAGGTGTAATATTTATTTGTGTGTTGGATGGACAGACAGAGATAGTCTGATGACGTAGTCAGTGATGAAGATCATCATCATCATTTTGGAAAAACTGTTAAAAGAGTTAAATGTTATTTATTAATGAGTGTGATGTTAAAAAAAAGGTTAAATAAAGACGTGTAAATGACATATAGAAGATGAGAACAAATAGAGAAATAATAACTATCACACTGACAAATAATAATAATAATAATGATAATACATAAAATATAAATACATTTACAAAGTAAAATATTCACAAGTGTACATATATAATATTCAGGGCAGAGCAAAGGATTTGTTGAAGACAATGTGCCAGACGACAAGAAACAAGAAAAGTTTCTCGTTATAACAAAAGTTGATATGTTGCTATGATAACAAACTTCCATATGTTTGTCTTAACCTGATTATTCTGCATGTAAACATACTGATTAATACATGTTTTTATCCTCCAGAGCCAAAAGTCATCATAGTGGAAGAAGGAAGTGATGTCACTTTACCCTGTTCACTCAGCAGCAAGGAGGACATTGTGTTTACGCTGTTTGAGTGGAAGAAAGATGGTCAGAAGGAGGTGTTCATGTATGATTCAGGCATTCATACCAATAACGGCTTTGAAGGTCAAGATGAGCAGTTCAAAGGACGAGTCTCACATTTTGAAGATGGACTGAAGTCAGGAAAGGCCGACATAATCATCAGAAACACGAAGGTGACTGACAGTGGAGACTACACCTGTGATTTTCCACAACTTCAGCCAAGACAAATATTCAACATTAAGCTTCATGTTGGTGAGTGTTTTTATAAAACTCTTATTTACTGATGCGACTGGTTTAAGAGTCTCAGATGGACTCAAGTCAAATAGTCAGAAACACATCTGGCAGGGCCTCGTCCCCACAGCGCTGCAACCATGTATGGAGTGATTCCCTCTTTATCAAACATGCTGGATATTTGAGACACATTGCAGTTTGTGTCACTGCGTCCAATAAACGTTGTAACTTTGTGAAACCTATTAAGTCCATCCAGCTTCATGCAGTGATTGTCCAGGTGTGTGGAGGTAAGTGTAACCTCTATGTGTATAACGTAGTAAGTTAAATGAGCGTAGAATCACAGAACTCACTCAGAATACCCCAATATAAAAAATATAAAATAAAATAAAAATTAAAGAAATTGTCCCTTCGCAGCAAGTCACTGCTTAGTGTCAACGTCCGTCCGTCAGTCTGTCCAAATGTATGTTTGTGCTACCCGGGTAGTTTGTGTGTAGTGTATGTGTAAGATTTTGCAGCTGATCTGCTCCACAGTATGAAAATCCAGGGTGCAACCACAAAGAGCTGAATCCTCAGAAGCCCTCCTGCATCAGTGGAGATTCTGGCTGTAATCATGGGGTTCAACAACTCAACCAAAAAAAACAATCTGCCATAGCAGGAAATAAAATAATGAATTATTAGTGAATAATCACCAATTACTGTACAGTATAGTATCTCTCTTTTCTCTTTCACTTGAGCGTACTTTTTTAATACTGATCACAAACTAATGAATTTTACTCTGAGTAATTAAACTTCAGATATTATTGTCTTTTTAACAGTATTAATACGTCATATTACACCATCTCATTTATCTCTTATCAATCATGTTATCTCAATCACGTTTCTCTCATTCACAACACTTAAGCATTTTTAACTATTTCAAAATGAACTTTAACATATTTATAAAGCGAAAATCAGGAAAAACCCAAATCATGAGTATTAACTCACTGTAACACATCTCTAAACTTCTTAACACTCAAAATGGCGCCCTGAATGACAAAGCGAAAATTACAACATCTCCAGTAATATTTATACATTTTCAAAGCTCAAACACAATAAATGAACTAAGTACAACATCTTAATACATTCATATAAGCTTTTCACAGTACTTAGTGATGATCAGATTGAAAAAAATACATATATTACATGTCCGCTAGCCACTTAGCATGCTAACAGTACACTCACCGGAGTCCTCGAATAACAAAAACAAAACAAGAAAAATCCTCCGGTCAGAGCGCACTGGTACTCCTCTGCAGTAACTTCTCACATCAATATATATATATTAACAATCACAAAAACAATGTATCTCTCCAAAAATTGACATCCGTTTCCTTCTGACTGTGTCAGGGTCTGGTTAGCAAACACTGTTAGCAGAGCTGCGTAATCCCAGCATGCAATGCGAACATCCACATTAACTCACATACATGACACGCCCTCCTGTGGCTACTCTACGCCACAGCAGTCATTCAAAATAAATTATTAATCACAAATGGAAATACTAAGAGGGATTTCAGCTTAATGTAAGAAAAAAACAATAATAATGACTGAACCTTAAAGATACATTTTTATGGGGTTACATAAGAAAGAGAAAGTTCTCTGTCAAACTCCTGATTTTAACAGCATGGATGTCTTGAAGGGGAGACTGTATGAAAGTGTGAGCTGTTATCACCATTTAAATGATGATCACGTCTCGCCCCTCTCTATAACACCAGGCTTTACACTCAGTTCAGAGCAGCTAGAAACACTTTTACCTTTAGATGACACGTTGTAAGACCTACAGTAGTTCATTTCAAGTCAACTCCAGCCTTAACCCATCTGGGACTGACACAAAGCAGTCGTGTCTGTGAATGTGCGGCCAGTTTAAACCAGGATGTTTGTCAAATCTCAGACTGTGGTTTCTGTTTTTCCTCCAATCAGTTCTGTTCAATAAACAGGCAGCAAAGTTCTGTTTTTCCCAGTATTAGACTTCCTGTCTGGCATGTTGATGACGTCATACAAATATTATAACATAACTATGTTTTTTTAAAATCTTTTTAGGTGATTTAAAAGACAGAACAGCTGAAAACATCCCAGGTGAGTCCTGATTATGATGACGTCACTGTCTCTACATCTGACACCTGCTGTAACTTTGACTCCTACAGGCCTCAATCATTCACAAACTAGAAAATCTGTATAACTGTGAAACAGATCAGGGATCATTCTGGTATTTTTACTTATGAGTGGAGACATTTATACACCAATAACAAGTTTTACATAATGACTGTTTATACAAGAATTCAACCTTCTTTACACTATATATGTGTTCTATGTGTTTAGTGGAAATAGTGTTTGCACTGGTGAGTTTTTGTCTCTGTTACAGTCAGGTGTTTGTATATTTCTAAGTGCTGTCTGGCAGCTTCCTCACAGCAGAATTAATGTGTAAATATTCTTCTCAGATAATAAAACAACAACGTCTCTCTTTCTGTTTCTCTCAGCACAATAATCACACTGGTAGGTTTATTATTGAATCAGCAGAGATTTATAAAAGTTTCTTTATTCTTCAACTTTTGGTCACATGATGTTTGTTGTAGTGAAGCGAAGCATTGAAACATCGTGCTGTGATACATTCGCTTTGAAAGGTCGATGTGATATTGAGTCGTCTGCATGGAGTGTAACATCACTAGTTTAGTGTCGTACAGAATATTGTATGAATCTCAGACTTCATTGTTATTGTTTACACACACCCACATATATATATATATATATATATGTGTGTGTGTGTGTGTGTGTGTGTGTGTGAATTGTTATATTTATCATAAGTTATCAAATAACAACAAAGACTAAAGTTAATCATCATGTTGAATCTTTATTTCAGTAAATGAAACAGAACAAGGACACAGAGTGTCATAGATGTGAAGCAACAAACATTTTGCATATTGAAAATAGTCTGATCCATCCTCTAAATTTCACTAAACACTAAATTCTTTTGATCAGCTCAGTTTCTTTCAAATAATGGAATAGACTCTCTAACCTGATGGTAAATACATGTTTAGACTCTTTAATGTTTCTTCTTCTCCACATTATTTATTTCATGCTTTGTTTGGATAGTTGTTACCAAATGGCTCCACAGTGTTTAGATAGAAAGACGTTTTGACAGCTTGATGCATTTCAGATGTGACTTCAGGCTTCAGGCAGGTGTTTTCTGTCTGTGGAGTTCAGAGGTTCGTCCTTAATGTCTTTTTATTTAGTTCATAATAATCATGATGAATTATAGTAAATGAAGTTTCACTTTGTTTAGTTCAGTTTTCCTCTTCGATCTGCAGCGCTCTCTCTGGCTTCTCTTTCTTTCTCTCACTCATTTGTTCAAGCAGGTGTAATATTTATTTGTGTGTTGGATGGACAGACAGAGATAGTCTGATGACGTAGTCAGTGATGAAGATCATCATCATTTTGGAAAAATGATTTTGTTATTGTTATGACAACAAACTTCCATATGTTTGTCTTAACCTGATTATTCTGCATGTAAACATACTGATTAATACATGTTTTTGTCCTCCAGAGCCAAATGTCACCATAGTGAAAGGAAGTGACGTCATTTTACCCTGTTCACTCAGCAGCAAGGAGAACATCGAGTTTAAGCTGTTTGACTGGAAGAAAGATGGTCAGAAGGAGGTGTTCGTGTATGATGCAGGCAAACATAACAATAACGGTCGTGCAGGTCAAGATATGCAGTTCAAAGGACGAGTCTCACATTTTGAAGATGGACTGAAGTCAGGAAACGCCTCCATAATCATCAGAAATACGAAGGTGGCTGACAGTGGAGACTACACCTGTGAATTTCCACGACTTCAGCCAAGACAAATATTCCACATTAAGCTTCATGTTATTGGTGAGTGTTTTTATAAAACTCTTATTTACTGATGCGACTGGTTTAAGAGTCTCAGATGGACTCAAGTCAAATAGTCAGAAACACATCTGGCAGGGCCTCGTCCCCACAGCGCTGCAACCATGTATGGAGTGATTCCCTCTTTATCAAACATGCAGGGGACTGTCACAGTGCTTTAGGCAAAATTAGGATTTGCTGTTCTCTGATTTCTGTCCTCATTCATCTCTGTTTCCTTCTTGCTGAGGCTTTGCAGTTGATACATTTGGAAACACGAGTGTTAATAATGTTACAACTGGTAATAATATTACTATTATCACTACTGTTTATCACTTACGTTAGTATGTAGTGATCTGGTGGAATTTAACTGGACTTTTTTCTGTGGATTGATATGATCAGATATTTTCCTCCAGAGTCTATGATCATAATTGTGTGCAAAGCAGCAGTCAGTTATTCTCAGCTGTTCAGAAATAAAAAGACCGTAGAAATGTGTAACTGACCAATCAGAGTAGAGTATTCAACAAAGCTGTTTAATAATCATAGATTACACTGGATAGATGACTCTTTCCATGATGTCATGATGTCCAGACCGTTCTGGACTGTTTTCATGGGTTTTGACTATTTCACTACAATTTTTCCAGTCATTAAATCACTTACTGATTAGATTGTAGTTGTTTTGTTTTTGTGAGAAATGTTTGCAGCAGAGGCAGTAAAGACATTTTTTTCTTGGAATATACCATCCAGCTTCTCTTGATTTTCTCTCCATTAACTAGTTTTCTGTAAAGTGGTTGTAATGAAACTTCTCCCATCCTCTCCTTCTGGAAATGTAGAGTCTTATTTGATCTGATATGGCCTCTGCTGACTAACTCCGTCCTCATCATATCAGACAGGATCTCTAGCTGCTGCCTTGATGGACTCACATACTTCAGGGTCTGTTCCAGTTGATGGTGTCTGCAGGCTGTAGAGTCGCAGCAGTGGATGTTGTGTCTGTTATTACTTCACCTGCAGGCAAATCTAAACATACATGCAAATATATTAATTATTAATCCTTTAGTAAGGACACAAAATGAATACATCAGGCAATAAACACACCTGAAGCATTAAACATCAGCAAAGTGAAGAATCCAGATTTAAATGATTTTTGATGGGAATAAGTTATTCTATCTTTAATGTTTCCTGTAGATAACTTGAATAAATATAGCTGATTGCAGACTAATAATGATTAGCATTTAAATTAGCTATGTTCCCTTTATTCATACAGAAATTATATTTATGATTCAATATATTTTATTGCACTAGTGTTACCATGATAATGCAAGTATGTAAGAAACCATTAAATAACAGAAAATATTGATATTTGACTTTATTTTTTCTTAAATGGACCCATAGTTCAGTGTAGTTCTGGCTAATATGAAATAAATGTTTTGAAAAAGGTCCAGTAGGTGGCGATATTGCCTTAAATGAAAAATGAAAAAAAAAGAATGAAAATGAAAAAAATGAAATGTGTGTGTGTGTAAGCTGCAGTTCTCATGACTTTCTGTCACTCTGAAGGATGAGAAAATGGTTAAAGGTTTGTCCAAAGTACTGACATAATAAAAAAAGATTTAGTTATTGTCACTTTCTTGTGTATTTGCATGTACACACAAAAAATGAAACGCTGTTCCTTCCAGCTCACAGCAGTGCAACAACAATGGAAATGATAGAAATATACTGTATATGTAAAATTACCTTAAAAAAGTGATAAAAACATAAATTCCAAGAGAACGAGAACGAGCAGTTAGCAGCTGATTTCACTGAATGTGAATATTTGATAGAATTATAGCAGAGATGTGTCTGGATTTGTTCGTATTGACATTAGTTACATAACTGCAGCTGTAACACAATGCACAGAACTCACCTGCTGCAGGTAGCTGGAGAGCTTGATATGATGTTAGAGCTTCACCTGCAGAGCTGTGTTTAAACATGCAGAGCATCCAGACTGTTACACCACTACACTAAAACCTTTGTGTCATTCTACTGCATATAAAGTAGCTCTGTACAAATAGACTTTATTTAATTTGACTAAGACCTACATTTAATTAGTAACAAGCTGCAACTGTAACATTCAATAATAATAATAATAATAATTAAAGCGATGATCAGGCCCTTGCTCATTTGTGCACAAGTGTGATGTTCTCCTGTGGTAATGCTGATAAATAATGACTAGTAAAATGACATATAAAAGATACAAACAAATATAACTAATAATAATAATAATAATAATAATAATAATAACAATTTATATACTTACATATATTCATAAATGCACCGATATTATGTTCAGGACAGAGCAAGGATTTGTTGAAGACAACAAGAAACAAGAAAAGTGTCTTGTTATAACAATTTCTGTAATAACACAGAGGTTCGTCCTTACTGTCTTTTTATTTAGTTCATAATAATCATGATGAATTATAGTAAATGAAGTTTGACTTTGTTTAGTTCAATTTTCCTCTTCGATCTGCAGCGCTCTCTCTGGCTTCTCTTTCTTTCTCTCACTGATTTGTTCAAGCAGGTGTAATATTTATTTGTGTGTTGGATGGACAGACAGAGATAGTCTGATGACGTAGTCAGTGATGAAGATCATCATCATTTTAAAAATTATTATTTATTAATGAAATATAAAAGATAAAAATGAATAGAGAAATAATAAATATACTATACGGTAATATATATAATAATAATATATATAATAATAACAATAATAGTAATACATAAATTACGTATATATTTACAAAGTAAAATATTCACAAGTGCAAATATATAATGTTCAGGGCAGAGCAAAGTATATGTTGCTATGACAACAAACTTCCATATGTTTGTCTTAACCTGATTATTCTGCATGTAAACATACTGATTAATACATGTTTTTATCCTCCAGAGCCAAAAGTCTCCATAGTGGAAAAAGGAAGTGACGTCATTTTACCCTGTTCACCCAGCAGCAATGAGAACATTGTGGATAAGCTGTTTGAGTGGAAGAAAGATGGTCAGAAGAAGGTGTTCAGGTATGAGGGAGTCATTCATACCAATAATGAACGTGTGAGTCAAGATGAGCAGTTCAAAGGACGAGTCTTTCATTTTGAGGATGGACTGAAGTCAGGAAACGCCTCCATAATCATCAGAAATACGAAGGTGGCTGACAGTGGAAACTACACCTGTGAATTTCCAGAACTTCATCAAATATTCCACATTAAGCTTCATGTTGGTGAGTGTTTTTATAAAACTCTTATTTACTGATGCGACTGGTTTAAGAGTCTCAGATGGACTCAAGTCAAATAGTCAGAAACACATCTGGCAGGGCCTCGTCCCCACAGCGCTGCAACCATGTATGGAGTGATTCCCTCTTTATCAAACATGCTGGATATTTGAGACACATTGCAGTTTGTGTCACTGCATCCAATAAATGTTGTAACTTTGTGAAACCTATTAAGTCCATCCAGCTTCATGCAGTGATTGTCCAGGTGTGTGGAGGGAAGAAAGAGAAAGTTCTCTGTCAAACTCCTGATTTTAACAGCATGGATGTCTTGAAGGGGAGACTGTATGAAAGTGTGAGCTGTTATCACCATTTAAATGATGATCACGTCTCGCCCCTCTCTATAACACCAGGCTTTACACTCAGTTCAGAGCAGCTAGAAACACTTTTACCTTTAGATGACACGTTGTAAGACCTACAGTAGTTCATTTCAAGTCAACTCCAGCCTTAACCCATCTGGGACTGACACAAAGCAGTCGTGTCTGTGAATGTGTGGCCAGTTTAAACCAGGATGTTTGTCAAATCTCACACTGTGGTTTCTGTTTTTCCTCCAATCAGTTCTGTTCAATAAACAGGCAGCAAAGTTCTGTTTTTCCCAGTATTAGACTTCCTGTCTGCCATGTTGATGATGTCATACAAATATTATAACATAACTATGTTTTCTTTTTCCTTTTAGGTGTTTTAACCTCATAGGGCTCTATTTAATTTAATGTATTTCTGGCTCTTATCACCTTCCCACTTTAAATTGTGTATAAAACAAAAACTACAAAGAACTGATACATTTCGATTGAATTATTTTAAAGCAACAAATGTTAAGCTTCAATAAGTTTGTTGCTCTTATTTACAGCTTCAAAAAAGCTGAATTGGTAAAGGATTAAACAGAAAAAAATGGAAGATTTCATATTTTCTTCCATACACATTATTTTTCAAATACAATATATCACTCATAATAAGGGCTACCAGGCAGAGGATATTTACATCAACATGTCTACAATATTTGTACCAAATTTCAGGTTGATAGACAGAAGTGACTCTGAGATATTTCAGAAAGAGCAATAATGAGCATCTCCAGCAGATGGCTACAGAGCTCTCTAAAACCTCTTTAAAGTGAATAAATAATGATGATAAATATATTTAATGACACTGAAAAATGTCCTTAAATGTTAAAGTTGATTATAAAAAGAAATTCTTAATATTTAGATAAATATTTACATATTTATTATCATCGAATCATGTCTCCTTTCACAGATAAAACAGTTTCTCTCTTATGTGGGTGTCTCAGCACCACAGAAAGTCCAAATACATTCACTTCCATTTGTGGTTCGGCAGGTAATTTAAATGGCTACAAACTCAGAGTGTTTTCAAGGTGCAGAGTTTCTATTGGATGAAACCAGCTGTCAATCAAACACATGGCGCTCAGGTAAGGATGCGCTTCTCTGATTGGCTGATAGAGTTAAAAGTTTTGTAGGTTCGTCACTTTAATTCGCAGCAAGATGCTGATTGGTTAGTTTTGTTGCTAGGCGTTTACTGATCTCACTGATACTGAACATCATTGGTCAAATCTTTTATTGATCCGTTAAATTGACCAAAATGTCGTTGTTTCAGAAGTTTGACGAGCTGCGCTAAAACTAGACGAAGGAAATAATTCACGTTTATTCAGATTATTTTTACTTTCGCTTGAATTTATACGAGCTGGATTTAATCGGTGGATTTTTGTTGTTAAAAACGAGCCCTCGTTAGTTTATGAATGTCTGTTATTAAGCCTATGAAAGCCTTTTAACTGCGGTGAGACAGGTTAGCAGCTAAATTACTGACTGTTTACTGCCGTAAAGTGTGACGCTGCTGTTTTTATGTCGTTAATACTAAACTGAGACGTTTATATCGGTTGAAAAAACAAATTTTTAAGCTTTCAAACGAGCCATAATATGTATTTACTGACACATACAGTCAACATGAAAATATGTGGTATATTTATTTATTATTTTTACATGTAATATTCGGGTCGCATGCAACCTCTGCGCTTTAAAAGGTTAAAAGACAGAACAGCTGAAAACATCCCAGGTGAGTCCTGATTATGATGACGTCACTACATCTGACTCCTGCTGTAACTTTGAGTAGTAGTGAAGTGAAGCATTGCAACATCGTGCTGCGATACATTTGCTCTGAAAGGTCGATGTGATATTGAGTCGTCTGCATGGAGTGTAACATCACTAGTTTAGTGTCGTACAGAATATTGTATGAATCTCAGACTTCATTGTTATTGTTTATTTAATAATAAACATTTGCTTTGGAAAAGTTTGGACACCAATTTAAGTTTTGAACAATTACTTTGGAGATAAAGTTCTTCATATTTATATTACTTTCTGAGATTGATACAATATTTTCTGTCAAAACTAAACTTTATATTTTATATTTTAACACTGAGGACATTACTCTGGTTATTGTTAAAGACTAAAGCTGCTCCAGAGTCTCAGAAGACATTAAACAACAGTTTAACAGGCTGAGTCGTCCTCATGACCAGTAAACTCATCTTTGAAATCACTAAAGTGTCTCTTTACACACAAATGAAGAATATGCTCTGAAAATATAGGTTTACCTCTCGTCTCATTAGAGCTTCATTTGGTTCATATTAAATATTTGATCATAATTTCATCTTCATTTGAATGTATTTTATGTTTTTGGAGGAATTGAGATGATAAAAGATGAAGAAAGTTGTAGTTTTTAGTGTCATAAAATAATGCTCTCCTTCCTGTGTGAGAAAATCAAAAGCTCCAGTTAAATGTTTGATCAGCTGCTGTCGGCTACTAAAGAAGAACTACAACTAATCTGATGGTGACTTTTTCATTCTGGCAGCTTGAGACTGTTGATCAAATGTTTCTCACTGACACAATGAAACTCTGATAACACAAAGGCTCAAACATGCTTTACAACAAGCTATGATTCATATTTTATAAGACAATATTTCTATGACTTTAGTGGAATAGAAAATACTGTCTACATCTCAGACAACAAATTACACCTGATTTCATTTAGATTTTAGTAGAAACTGAGCAGAAATTCAAGGTTTGTCCAAACTTCTTCACTGTATGTGTCTCTGTCATGATATGAGTCAGAAATAGTGTTTGCAGTGGTGATAAGTTACCAAATATTGAGTTGAAACTTGTTTGAAATATGTTGTATCAAACATTCCTGAGATGTGTAGTTAAGGCTGATGTGCTTTTCTATTTCACTCTGTTTCTCTGTTTTTCCTCTGAAATATGATCATATACAAGCAGAGACAGGTTGAACAAAACAATCCCAGTATTACAGTTCATGTCTGATCCTCTAATTGTTCTTTACAACTTATTCTTTTATACTTTGTTCACAGGTGCAGCTGCAAAGCCGTCTGTTACATCACTTTATCAAACAGCAGACAGGGCGCTGCTGCAGTGTAAAGTTCGAAGTGCTTCTTCAAAACCTAAATTACACTGGCAGGACAGTGATGGAAACATCCTTCAAGCTGAAGAACCAAAGGTGACAGAAAGAGGAGACAGCTATGACGTCATCCTCCAAACTACTGTGACCAAGACCGACTACTATCGCTGTGTTGCTACGCAGGAGGACATCAAACATCGGATTAATTCTGAGACACACGTGTATATCTCTGGTGAGTTTCTTCTTAATCATATTTTAATATTCAAATTGTTTTAATCATTAACATGTTTTAGTTGTGAATAAATGTCAATGTGTGCTCAGACTGAACACAAAGTGAATGAACTCAAAGTTGAAAACATTTTAAACTGAGTGAAAACTTCACACTTACACTGAAGCTCTGTGACTTCAGTAATATGCAGAGATCAGAGGGAGAGTGAGAGGGTCACACACACACACACACACACACACACACACACACACATTCTCAGCCAGTTTCAGTAAACGTCTGTATGTTCAGTACAATAAGTTTTAGTGCTGAATAAACACAGACTGTAAAAAAACTCCAGTAGTCAAATGAACTTTGTGTTCAGTCTGAAACTCACAGTATGAAAACACAAGTTATTCCATATCACACTATAATATACTATATCACATCTGGTCACCACTTCTTCTCTCACTGGCTTAGAGTGAGTAGAAGAGGTAACAGCTCATTATTTGACCTGACACTGGTTAAACTGGAGTTATAGTGGGTGAACTCCACTTGTTAAACTATGATGAGCGATAACATGAATCACTCAACATCACAGATTTTAACTGACAGATTCAATTGATGTGATTCACTTTAAGTTAAACTGTATTTAAAGAAGTTATGACAATAATAACATTAAACTAAATGAGTCAGTTATGTTTGTTATGTAGCATCATCTGATATTTCACTCTCACTCTAAACTGTATTAATGCACATTATTCTGAAACTAAAACATTCCTCCATAAATGCATCTAGAAAGATTCAAACCAAATTAAACCTGATGAACCTTTACAGTTATAATTATTAGCTGTTAGCTTTAATATCTCCTGACATCTTAAAACATATTTTAGTAAGTTATGTTGCAGCTTGTGATGCTGTAATAACTTCTGCATTTGGTTTGTTGATGGTGAAACAAATGTTTGTTTTATATTTCAAAGGGTTCTACTTCGACTTTCCCTCAGCTTGAATGGCACAAACCAGTAAAATCACTGGTCTGAAACTAATAGTTAGTTACTAAGAACCTGTTAAATAATTCAAATATAAACCCTGTAATAGATTTATAAATGTTTGTCACAACCTGATCCTGAGTTTATGCATGAAGAACAACATGTGGGCTGTTTAGAGACGAAAGAAGCAGAAGAAGATTATAAAATGAAGAAATAATGAGTCACATGTGCCACCAAAATATAATGAAGTTTATATCAACTGTAATTTGATATATAGAGAGTATTTTATTAATCTTAGTGGGAAATATCAGTGTTACAGCAGCCAAGTTCCACATGAATCACAACAACATGAGAACAGTCAAAGATGTAGATAACAAATGAAATATTAAAACATCAATAACTAAAAGCCTTCACTCTAGTTAACAACACATAGTACATGTGTACAAAGCTGAATGAGAAACCTTCACCAAGCACAGAGCAGATACACGGTGGTTTGACCTGTTCACTTTTCCAGCTTCCATCACTGTTTATCTCGTTCCACTCATCTTACAATTAGACAAAACAATTATTAGCAGCCTCTGGTATGTTAGTTAGTTTTTATCATCCTTCATGTGATTACAACACACAGAAAACCTTCCATGAATCATGTCCTGTGATTCTTTTTACCAAAGAAAATAGTTTCAATATAAAGCTGAGAGTGAGTGTAAAAGTGTGTTTACACATGTAGATAATAATAATAATAATAATAATAATAATAATAATAATAATAATAATAATAATAATAATAATAATAATAATAACTTTATTTGCATTTCATCTTTCATATAAGCTCTGTTGGAGAAAATCACCCAAGTCCTTGTTGCTGTAGTGGTTTTATTAGTATTACAGTAAACAGTGAGCTTACTGAGGGCAGAGGGACAGTTATACGATGGGTTGAGGGCTGATGATCAGACCGTATGCAAATACAGGAAGGAAGGAAGGAAGGAAGGAAGGAAGGAAGGAAGGAAGCGTTTGTGTTCAGACCTTACAGTGTGACACAGACAAGATGAAGGGTCAACTTAATAAGGTCCCAGGAGCTCGTTACATACATGTTATAGAGAAGTCAGAGACTGATCAGCTTTTCTTCTGTTTTCTTTGAAGAAATTTCATGTAGCAAAGTGAAATAATGATTTTTGTGAAATCTGAGACTGTGGTTTATTTTTCCTCCAATCAGTTCTGTTAAATAAACCTGCTAACAAAGTTCTGTTTTTTCCCAGAATCACCTGTCTGGAGGGTTATAAAAAATTATATTGTTACTATTTCATAACATAAGTACCTACAAATGGTATTTAATGTGTATATGACTTTAATAACTTCTCTGAGTCTGTATCATCCAGTATATACTGGATCAGTGTCTCATGATACTTTGACAGAGATCAAAGCATCAATCTCAGCTGTCCATCACAATAAAACCAAGTTATATAAACTCATTTTATTAAGTTCACCTCATTAAATCTAATGAAGTCTGATGAGTCTTGCTATGAATTCCACTTTCATGAAGGTTTTAATATTCAGGTTTTTGTTTTAAGTGTTTTAAGAACGATGTTGATTCAATGCAGGCTGTTTTTGATTTTTACTGTTTTGTTCTCAGAAATGTTTCTAATATTTAATCTACTGTCACTCACATAAAATGCTGCTCTTATATAAAAACACACTGCAGTGAAATGATTGAGCAGCATGATCAAATATTTCTCTGTGATACAATGAAGAGCTGATAATATGAGAGGTTTACACTGTGTAAGTTGTATTTTGGAGGATTCATTTTATGATTGAACACCTACAGTGCTCTCAGACAATCCAAAATGTTAATAAACCCTCAAACCTGAATATTGAAGAAAGTAAAAGTGAGGTTTTGGCTTTCATAGGAGAATATCTATGTGTGCACAATTATTTGAATTAAATGAAAAACAAACATTTTCACATCTCACTTGTTTATTTTCATCTCTTAAAGTGAAAATAAAAAAATAAAAAAAGGGTGCCCATCATATCCACTGTAGTTCCATCCAGTTAAAAACACATACTTCTTCTACATACTGGCATTTATTGCTTCCATGCTGTGAGAACTAAACAAATAAAAGATACAATTTCACATATACGGACATTTAACTAATAAACGATTAGCTTAAATGTAGGCTAACAAATGTAGTTCTTATAGTTTTTAGTGTAATAAAATAATGCTCTCCTTCCTGTGTGAGAAAATCAAAAGCTCCAGTTAAATGTTTGATCAGCTGCTGTCGGCTACTAAAGAAGAACTACAACTAATCTGATGGTGACTTTTTCATTCTGGCAGCTTGAGACTGTTGATCAAATGTTTCTCACTGACACAATGAAACTCTGATAACACAAAGGCTCAAACATGCTTTACAACAAGCTATGATTCATATTTTATAAGACAATATTTCTATGACTTTAGTGGAATAGAAAATACTGTCTACATCTCAGACAACAAATTACACCTGATTTCATTTTGATTTTAGTAGAAACTGAGCAGAAATTCAAGGTTTGTCCAAACTTCTTCACTGTATGTGTCTCTGTCATGATATGAGTCAGAAATAGTGTTTGCAGTGGTGATAAGTTACCAAATATTTAGTTGAAACTTGTTTGAAATATGTTGTATCAAACATTCCTGAGATGTGTAGTTAAGGCTGATGTGCTTTTCTATTTCACTGTTTCTCTGTTTTTCCTCTGAAATATGATCATATACAAGCAGAGACAGGTTGAACAAAACAATCCCAGTATTACAGTTCATGTCTGATCCTCGAATTGTTCTTTACAACTTATTCTTTTATACTTTGTTCACAGGTGCTCCAAAGCCGTCTGTCACAATACTTCATGAAACACAATACTCAGCACTGCTGCAGTGTGAAGTTCGAGGTGCTTCTTCAAAACCTAAATTACACTGGCAGGACAGAGATAGAAACATCCTTCATGCTGAAGAACCAAAGGTGACAGAAAGAGGAGGCAGCTATGATGTCATCCTCAACATTACTGTGACCAAGACCGACTACTATCGCTGTGTTGCTACGCAGGAGGAAATCAAACATCAGACTGATGCTGAGACATATGTGTTAATACCTGGTGAGTTTCTTCTTAATCACATTTTAATATTCAAATGATTTTACTTGTTAACATGTTTTTAGTTTTGAATAAATGTCAATGTGTGCTCAGACTGAACACAAAGTGAATGAACTCAAAGTTGAAAACATTTTAAACTGAGTGAAAACTTCACACTTACACTGAAGCTCTGTGACTTCAGTAATGTGCAGAGATCAGAGGGAGAGTGAGAGGGTCACACACACACACACACACACACACACACACACACACACACACACACACACACACACACACACACACACACACACACACACACACACACACACATTCTCAGCCAGTTTCAGTAAACGTCTGTATGTTCAGTACAATAAGTTTTAGTGCTGAATAAACACAGACTGTAAAAACACTCCAGCAGTCAAATGAACTTTGTGTTCAGTCTGAAACTCACAGTATGAAAACACAAGTTATTCCATATCACACTATAATATACTATATCACATCTGGTCACCACTTCTTCTCTCACTGGCTTAGAGTGAGTAGAAGAGGTAACAGCTCATTATTTGACCTGACACTGGTTAAACTGGAGTTATAGTGGGTGAACTCCACTTGTTAAACTATGATGAGCGATAACATGAATCACTCAACATCACAGATTTTAACTGACTCAATTGATGTGATTCACTTTAAGTTAAACTGTATTTAAAGAAGTTATGACAATAATAACATTAAACTAAATGAGTCAGTTATGTTTGTTATGTAGCATCATCTGATATTTCACTCTCACTCTAAACTGTATTAATGCACATTATTCTTAAACTAAAACATTCCTCCATAAATGCATCTAGAAAGATTCAAACCAAATTAAAACCTGATGAACCTTTACAGTTATAATTAGCTGTTAGCTTTAATATCTCCTGACATCTTAAAACATATTTTAGTAAGTTATGTTGCAGCTTGTGATGCTGTAATAACTTCTGGATTTGGTTTGTTGTTGGTGAAACAAATGTTTGTTTTATATTTCAAAGGGTTCTACTTCGACTTTCCCTCAGCTTGAATGGCACAAACCAGTAAAATCACTGGTCTGAAACTAATAGTTAGTTACTAAGAACCTGTTAAATAATTCAAATATAAACCCTGTAATAGATTTATAAATGTTTGTCACAACCTGATCCTGAGTTTATGCATGAAGAACAACATGTGGGCTGTTTAGAGACGAAAGAAGCAGAAGAAGATTATAAAATGAAGAAATAATGAGTCACATGTGCCACCAAAATATAATAAGTTTATATTAACTGTAATTTGATATATAGAGAGTATTTTATTAATCTTAGTGGGAAATATCAGTGTTACAGCAGCCAAGTTCCACATGAATCACAACAACATGAGAACAGTCAAAGATGTAGATAACAAATGAAATATTAAAACATCAATAACTAAAAGCCTTCACTCTAGTTAACAACACATAGTACATGTGTACAAAGCTGAATGAGAAACCTTCACCAAGCACAGAGCAGATACACGGTGGTTTGACCTGTTCACTTTTCCAGCTTCCATCACTGTTTATCTCGTTCCACTCATCTTACAATTAGACAAAACAATTATTAGCAGCCTCTGGTATGTTAGTTAGTTTTTATCATCCTTCATGTGATTACAACACACAGAAAACCTTCCATGAATCATGTCCTGTGATTTTTTTTACCAAAGAAAAAAGAAAATAGTTTCAATATAAAGCTGTGAGTGAGTGTAAAAGTGTGTTTACACATGTAAATAATAATAATAATAATAATAATAATAATAATAATAATAATAATAACTTTATTTTTATTTCATCTTTCATATAAGCTCTGTTGAAGAAAATCACCCAAGTCCTTGTTGCTGTAGTGGTTTTATTAGTATTACAGTAAACAGTGAGCTTACTGAGGGCAGAGGGACAGTTATACAATGGGTTGAGGGCTGATGATCAGACTGTATGCAAATACAGGAAGGAAGGAAGGAAGGAAGGAAGGAAGGAAGGAAGGAAGCGTTTGCGTTCAGACCTTACAGTGTGACACAGACAAGATGAAGGGTCAACTTAATAAGGTCCCAGGAGCTCGTTACATACACGTTATAGAGAAGTCAGAGACTGATCAGCTTTTCTTCTCTTTTCTTTGAAGAAATGTAATTTCATGTTCAATGTAAATTCATGTAGTGTATGTACACATGTATGTGTGATACAATGAAGAGCTGATAATATGAGAGGTTTACACTGTGTAAGTTGTATTTTGGAGGATTCATTTTATGATTGAACACCTACAGTGCTCTCAGACAATCCAAAATGTTAATAAACCCTCAAACCTGAATATTGAAGAAAGTGAAAGTGAGGTTTTGGCTTTCGTAGGAGAATATCTATGTGTGCAACTAAATGAAAAACAAACATTTTCACATCTCACTTGTTTATTTTCATCTGTTAAAGTGAAAATAAAAAAATAAAAAAAGGGTGCCCATCATATCCACTGTAGTTCCATCCAGTTAAAAACACATACTTCTTCTACATACTGGCATTTATTGCTTCCATGCTGTGAGAACTAAACAAATAAAAGATACAATTTCACATATACAGACATTTAACTAATAAACGATTAGCTTAAATGTAGGCTAACAAATGTAGCAATCATGCAAAATAATTACATATGTAAATAAATAAAATACCTCATTGGACACGTTAACCAAAGAGAAATGAACTTGAACCTTCAGCCTCGAAGTCTTCAGTGTTAATTAATTAATACCACAAACAATTATCCTCTCTGCTAAAGTGCAGCTTCTTCCATGCTGGTCGTGCTTAATGTGTAACAAACAAAACAACCCAACCCACAACACAACACAAAAACATTTGTTCCGCCTTTAAATGAGCTCTTTTTAACATACTCCAACTTATACATGTTCATAAACATGAAAAATAAGTATTTTAATCCAAACATAAATACATTAAATTATTAAATTAACCTTTTTATTATGATTGTAATTCTGACTGATGGCAGCTTCAGCCGTCCTTCTTTTCAGTAACAGTCACATCCTTCCATTCATGGAGTCAGTTGATCTGTTGACGATCAGTTTAATGTGCAGCTGCAACCACAACCTCCCAGACACTGTTCAGACAGGTGTACTGTGTTCCTTCACTGTAAATCTCCCATTTAAGAAAGGACCACAGGTTCTCAACAGGGTTTATGTCAGGTGAGGAAGAGGGTCATGTCATTATTCTTTCATCTTTAAGGCCTTTACTGGCTAACCACACAGTGGAGTACTTTGATGCATGTGATGGAGCATCGTCCTGCTACAAATCATAGTCTTCTTGAAAGCTGCAGACTTTTTCCTGTAACACTTTGGGAGTTGATTTTGAGTCCATCTTCAACCCGAAAAGGTCCAACCAGCTGATCTTTAATAATACCAGCCCTTCCTAGTACTCCACCTCCACCTTGCTGGCGTCTGAGTTGAAGTGGAGCTCTGTGGCCGTTACTGATCCAACCACATACTCACTTACCTAATAACTGTACGCACAGTGTACGTACCTTTAACAAACATGTTTAATATTTTATAACATTTTTATGTGTAGCATCATCTGATATTTATTTATTTTATTTATTTATTTGGCTGCTTGACTTTAATATTTACATTGTTGATGGTTGATTCTGATTGGACGCTGCAACAGATGTTTAGGAACTTTGACCATATTTAACATCCAACATGATAAAAGTATATAAATAACAGAAAACTCTCCTTTAACTAGAAACTGAAGTCAAACTACAAACTAGGACCAAACTCTAAATATCTACAATAACAGATCCTGGTAATAATATGATAACATGAAGACACATACAGGCTTTGAAACTGCAGTCATTATTGTAAAATGTAAACTTGAAATGAATAAATATTCTCTTCAGTCATTGAGCTGCAGTGAAAGTCCCAGATGACAAACATGTTTGTAGAAATGTAGCTTCAAAACACTTTTTCATTCATTACAACTGACTGTTGATTGATTACAAGTAGAACTTATTAGTTATCATAATAAGCTAATTAAACCAATAACAGATGTTGTGTGAGCATGAAGCTGCAGCAGAGAACCACAAAATGCTGCTGTGAGCTTTTGTTGCTTAAAAAGAGAATTTTATGATCTATTTTATTTGTAAATGTGTGTGAAGAGTAAAACTGTGTCTCAGTATACATGTGAACTAAAATATGTGAATGTGTCCAAAACTCTCTAAATATTTATCAGATATGAAGAATCTGAAAGTATTTTCTCATAAACTGAATGTAAAAGAGTTTTTATGAATGAGTTAAAGTGTATTTATCTTCAACAGACTGGTGCTGCATAATAGCAGTCTGTATCACTCTGCTCTCATTGTGCTTCAGTAGCTGTAGAGTCCACTCACCAGCAGGCAGAAGCATCTGTTGATTGAAATCTTGACATTACTGGACAGTAGTTGTTGCAGTTTAGCTGCAGCAGTGTAAGTCTATGTTAGCTAGCTAGTGCTACTTAATGTCTCAGTCAAACAGAAACCTCTAAGCTGCATGTTCAGCTGCTTGGATAATATCTTCTTTTAGCAAAGTTGATCAATACTAGTGATGACAACAACTCTGATAAAGTGAAGATGTTCATCCAGAGTCCATCATAGACTTGTACTTGTGATCCTGGGCTCAGGATGTAGAAAAGCTGGACTATGGACAGATTTCCACACACATGTGCAGATCTCAGGTACGGCAGGAGTGTAGCAAAAGTCACCTGTAAAAAGCCTAAAGTGGAGTGACAGGACAGTGATTGAAACATCCTTCCTACTGAGGATCAACACGTGTCAGAAACAGGAGGATGCTACAACAACATGACCCTCCTCACTACTGGGACCAAAACCAACCTCTGAGCTGTGTAGCCCAGCAGGAGGAAACTGCTCATCAGATGGATGCTAATATCACTGTGCCTGCTGAGAGTCTCTCACTGCTGCTTTCATCTGTCAATCACTTTACATTTTAGGAGCATCAACACCTTTAGTTGTTCTCTTTGTGTAGGTTATGATGTCTGTACATGATATACAGTTACATTCTCAGTCTTACACTAACTTCTGTTTATATGTTTCAGGGTTCCATATTGGATGGATTATTCTTGGTGCTGTTGGTGGTGTTGTTGTTCTTGGTGTTTTTCTAGCTGTTCTCAGATGGAGGGGTTACATCACGCTAAATTGTAATACAGGTAAGTTTAAATAAAATATTGTATTAATATAATCATAATGAACATATTCTTTATAAATATTTCATGTTTATTGTTTCAACATTTGTTTTTATTTTTCTGTTGGCATCCATTAAAAATCCACAAAATCCACATTCATCTCTTATTGATTAAATTAAATATAAATATAATAAATACATGAGTCTATTTTCAATTGTTTTTAAATATCATCAGATCTGTTGAATCAGTTCATACATTTTAAATGGAGGGTTTGAATTTTACATCTCAAGACAGCTAATCATCTAATATAACAAGATAATTATGTCTTACATGTGTTTTAATTCAAACATATCAGTCAGATGAACACAATGCAGTTCATATGAATATTAACTGGAGAACTAACCTGACACTATGACACTATGACACTTGTATTAATGTTTACACTCATCACTACTTGATTTGCTGCTGCAGCTCCACCAGCCCAACCTCCTCCTGATGTTTTTCACATTATTGTTGATGTAACTGAGATTTATGTTTATTAAGGATTATCAGCTGAATCTTTGTCACTGCTCAGATTCTTTGAGAGCTCCTTCAAAGATCAGAATCTTTTCTGACAAATCTGTAACTGTACAGTCATTATGATCAAAGTCTTTATAAGATTTGGTTTTCTAAAGTGATTAAAGCTTAAGGCTGGCAGTTTTCTGTTTGTTTCTTATTGTCAACAAATCTCATGATTGGATTCAAACCAACAATGAACTGATCTACTAACAAGTATTGTGTATCAAAGTCTGTTATATCTGATTCCTCTGTTGTTGCTCCAGAAACTATTAAAAACCCGTCAGTGAGTCACACCGCTGCTCTGGGTCACATGATCCTTCATCATGAAGAGTTTGGTCACGTTAGTTTGTTTAGAAACGACTCTAAAGATGAATAACAGCATCATGTTTTCAGTCTCCAGAGAGTAGTTCTGTGTAAGACAGACGCTACTGAGCATGTGCAGGAATGTGGTTCTGTTTACAGCTTCACCAGCTTGTTGTGCTTCAGATCAGTTTGTGGCAAATTAACATGTAAACCCAGAACAACACAGCTTATTGATCTGTTTTTAATCACTTATTCAGGTAATTGCCAGCTGTATCCTTTAAATTATCAATAAAATCTCAAGATTTTATACTCAGGATGAGATCAAGACTGTTGGGGTTTTCTTGAATAAAATTTTGTTTTTCTTCCTGCAGATTCAGCACCACAGCCAAGTGAGGTCCCCCTTAATGGCCTCCATCATCCGGAAGAAAATCCTTCAGACGTTAGACTGTGAGAGTGAAGACCTGGTTTTAAGGTTAAAGTCAGAATTAGTTTTAGGTTAAGAAAAGGATTCAGATGTTAAGAGGTTACATCATTCTGAACCTACAGCAGCTACATGTGAAGGTTTCAATGTTTCGCTGTTGACAAATCCTGTAACTGGGATTAATTTTGTCTGTTAACATAAATGCAAAGAAATAAGATTGTAAAACATTCAACAATAAGTTCAACTCAAAATGACAAAATATGACAAAGAGCTCAAATATAAAATGCAAAGAAAAGTTATTTACATCCATAATCACAGCTTCAGTGTGACTGTGTTGCCTGTTTATTTCTTTCTTTCCTTTTCTTTGTGATTCTGGATCGTACATGTTAGTTTAGAAAGAACATTAAACACACTGCAGACGAATCTATGCAGTCAGAAAAGAGAAACAACCAGCAGCATCATTTTACAAGATAAAGCAATCAACAAAATATAACTTGTAAGGAAGCAGATTTATTCATAAGATTAATTCATAATACATCATCTGTGAGCTGAACAACCACTAAGGAAATAAAGCCATTTTTGACCATAAACATAGAAGCCAAAGTAGATAATTACTGCTATTATTACTATTATCATTATTATTATTATTATCATTATTATTATTATTACTGCTATTATTATATCACAATACAGCAAGGTAATGTGAAATTATTGTGAAGGAACACAAAATGTAAAACCAGAGGAAAAGTCTTGATTATAATATTAAATAGCTTTTAATATGATCTGACTGACACCAAGGTGTTTCAGCTGGAAGTCTTTATCAGGATGTTAAAATAAAATATAAAGCGAGAGACACAATCAAGTAACAATGAAATGTATTAAAATTAAATAACTGCTCAAAAAGCCATAAAACAAATTCAAATACAGAATTCATTTCAAAAGAAATTTGAGCTAGAAATGATTTTACTGATATGAAGCATCTTCACACAAAAACAACTTTTACATCACATCTACAAAAATGGATCAAATCAATACTTTAAGTTTCCCTCTGAAGTCTTTTTTTTAATGTCCTCATCATTAATTGTGAGCGAACACTATCAGACGTGTTAGCTCGTTAATCTAAATGAAAAAAGCTGTGAAAGAATCAGAGAGATGTGAGGAAGAGGAGGATGAGATGAGGAAGAGATGGAAGAACATGCATCTGATGTCTTCTCTACATTAATAATTACTTTTCTCTGCTGTAGAGAAAAAGTGTGATGTAGCTTCCTGTTGTTAAGGTGCAACAGTAAGACACTAGTGCAGCAGTCTGGATGGTCAGAGTGAGGAAGAGGAGGAGGAAGAGAGCCAGCAGAGGAGCTGTGTGATCAGTGAGAGTGAGAGTGATGCCCAGATAAGCCAAGAGGAAGAGTAGTGACATGTTAGAGTATTTGATGAGGAAGGAAGTGAGGGAGGCAGAGAGAGCACAGAGTGATGATGTCACACTGTGATTGTGATATTATCAGCAGTGATGAGGAGGCTCCCCCCAGAGAGACAGTCCTGGATGAAGATGCAGGAACTCCTTCATGAAGCAGAGTTTGGAGCTGCAGATACTGCAGTCACAACATTTACTGTCTGCATTTGTTCACATTTATTTTTATTACTTCTCAACAAATTGTGTTCTTTATGTAATCTGTCATTTAAAAAAACAAAAAAAACAAAAAAAAACTTTATTGCAGGTTTTCAGTTAGCTATCAGTTATCAGTTTTGTCTCTTATTTCATTCACTCTGACACATTTATACAACTTTTGTTATTGACATAATGGGTGTAACTTTCACTGTTGACCCGTTTACTCCAATTTATTTTAAATTTCTCTTCTTCGTTTTTTCTAATTATTAGTGATTCTTTTCATTTCTTCCATCTCTTCATCTGTTACTTTAAAGATGTTAATATATGTTTTAACATCCAGTCAGTTCTGTGTGCCGTTGTCCACATTTACCAAAGTTTTGAGATTTTATTATTTTCAGTGTTTCTGTTTATGAATTGCAGTAACTCACACCACTGATATATAATATCAAGCATTCTCTGACTGTTCTTCTCTCTGCTGTTTGATAAGATAGCTCCTTATTTGTAATCTGTATTAAATTCGGTTAGAAATGTTTGAAATGTGTCTATCATATTATCCGTAATGCAATTAATCGCTGTTCATTCATAAAGTGAGTTTGATATGTGACATGGATTTTAAGTGGTACATTATGTTCAGAGTAAATGAGTTTTCAGGTATAAAAGCTTTTTATTCATGCTGCATGTCTCGTTTGGCTGAAACTTTCACTTTCTGTGCTGCTTAAATTTTTCCAAATGAAAAGAAGATTTTGTGTCATATTACAGTTATTGAATCATGATTCTGCTGTTTTGTGTTTGCTTTTTAAAATAAAACATTTCTGTAACAATAATTGGTCATTGTGTTTGTGAATTAGTAGTTGTCAAAGTTCTCATTTAAAAGTCTGGAAGATGTAAATATTTTGCATATGCATCATGTGAATCTGTAATGTGAGAGGATGAAGTCCTACATATGGACACAGACATAATCTGACATAAACCGTTAGAAAGACCTCTGACCTCTGACTGTGTTTTATGCAGCAGTTTTCTCTACAAGTGTTGATTTAGTCTCTGATCTCAACTATGTGACGTCCTCTGCTGTCATGAAATTAACTTTTCTTTCACTGTGTCAACTCTTATTATTAAAATCTGATTTCCTGGCTGTGTAGCACAGATATGAGTTATTTGCTGCTCTCAGGATCAGATTTTGGGTGATTATGAGATGTTTTGTCAAAGAAGTTTATTGTTTTGTTTGAGAGTCAGCTTCGGTCCACCCGGGACACCAGCGGCCCTCCACACCCAGCTAGGGTGGACATATCAAAGGCCAACCTTTGTCCAGGAGTATACAATGGCCACCCAAGCTCTCTTCACCTCAACTGGCACCCAAGTTGCAGAACCCAGACAGGACAAGGAGGTCATGAAAGCACTGGAAGCCAAAACCTTCAGATTAAGAATGGATGGGACCAAACACTATGCAACACCTCTCCACAAGGTCCCGAAGCTACAAGCACCCAAGGAGTCAGTTATGCCTCTCCTGCGCCAGACTGAATGCCATTTAGTCAAAAAAACAGAGTCTCTGCTGCCCTTGCTGACATCCAGCCTCTTGGCTGCCCTTCTCGACACCGAAGTCTCACCTCTCAAGATCTCTGTTCTGAGAATCTTTGTCGACCTCCAGAGTGGCCCCACCTCTGTCCTCATCCTCCAGAGCAAACCCATTCATTCTGCCCTATCTCTTCCAGTCAGGATTTCCAGCCCCGTCTGCCTGGGGGTCCTTACCTGGCCCCTGCTCTGTCATTGGGCTGTCTGCCTGAGTCCCCATGCCCTGATAGCATCTTCAACTCAAACTCCTTGGACATGTGACGTCAGACCTGGTTGATCCTGACCTTGCCAAGCCTGACCCTGTGATCCCAAATCTGCTCCTGGAGGACTTCCATCCCCAGGCAATGTATGATGACTCAGATCATACTTCATCATACACTACTTAACTTGCCACAGTACCAGATTCTACATAGTCTGATGGCAGTTAATTTGTTAATTATCAAATATGTTATCATATTTGATGGGGCGGCTGTAGAAAATCCTCCTTCCTGCTCAGACCTAGGTGGGCGGGACACCAGCTAACAAGCCACACCTGAGCTGATAAAAGGCCTGGCTCACGCCTTAGTCAGTCTCTTTCCATTGTCTGCTGCAGCATGGTGAGCTGTGGGTCATTAGTTTCATTCTCCTGTTGACTGTGCATCAGATGGAGTCTTTAAGTAAGTTGTAGACATTTGTTGTAGTTATTGTGGTTTCTTTCTTTGTAAGTCAAATGAGTGTTTTTGAGTGGACATTTCCAGTATTAGAATACCTTTGTTTGCTTATTGTTTCATTTGCCTTTTTTAGCCTTTAAAACAACATCTGCCAGTCAACAATTAAATGTGAACCTGTGGACAAGATAATTAATTGTTATACTGCTCTCAAACCTGGTCCTCATACTTTAATCAGTATGCAGAGGTTCTCTACTCACCCAGCTACCAAAGCTTGAGTTTAGAATAGATGTTAAGGCTAGGCTAGTGAACCCAGAAGCAGTACACAAGGCAGGTGACCGCTTACAGAGTTGCAAAAGGATTTATTCAAGAAGCCGGGGGCTGAGAGGCTTGAGCCAAGGGACCGAGAATGGGAAGGGGAGCCAGGCAGAGAAGCCGACCATGCAGGGGCTGGAGTCAGGCGATGGCAGGGCTGCAGGTACAGAGAAACAGATGTTCAGGATTCAGTTGAGGCTTGAAGAGTGACTGACTGTGAACAGAATCTACGATCTGACAGGGATGAGTATAAGTAGAGGTCTTGATTATGGAACGGGTTACAGCTGGTGGGGCTCGGCTCTGACTCAGCACACCTGTCTCCACTCCTGCCAAATGAAAGAATGACACACACACACTAGGAGGAGGAGGCCGCCGCAGTGGGGCGCATGACAATAGATCATGAAAGCCAAATTGCAGAAATTCAGGATGACAAAAAATTATAATGGATTTATAAGATATATGAAGAATGTGATCCATTCCAAGACTGTGTTATAGTTATATTTTTAACCTACAGTGTATATAGATGCTATATTTTACGTAGTGCTGCTGTCTTGACCAGGAAACTCCTGGAAGAGATTTTTTTTTTTTTATGTCAGTGAGACTCCACATTACTCCTGCAGAGGGCGCCACAATCCACTTTTTAATACAGTTTAGCAGCCAGATGATCCTGATTCAGAATCTGCAATATTTCCATATTTTTAAATGGTTCATATTTAACCTTCAGGACTAAAAAAAAAAAAAAAATGTTGCTGATAAAGCACACGAGTTAAAGTCTGCACAGATATTAGTGGAGAACTAAAAGTAAGATGGTTTAATCGGATGTGTTTCTACTTTATTTGACTATTAAACTGGAGTCAGAGACACAAACACATCAACCACATGTGTAAAGTGACTCAAACAGGAAATACTGTGTGTGTGTGTGTGTTTTGTCAAACTGAGGAAGTTAAAGGGAACAGTGTTGTCAGAATGTGCAGCTTTACATCTAAGAGACCTGATCATTTAGGCTTCAAGCCTGCTGCTTTCTACATGATAAATATAAACCAACAATCACTATAAATGATCCCACTGATTATGAAGTATTGTGTTTTCCTGACTTTTACACTTTAAATATATATATTTGTGAACATTTTATGCCTTTATTAGAAGTATTAAAGAGATGACAGGAAACAAGGGAGAGAGATGTAACACAGGTCCTCATCTGGTTTGAACTGGTGTTGTTGTGGTTCAATATTCAATGTCTGTAGTGACTAGACCTTTAATCACTACTGGTGCTAATGTTATGATGTTAGGACGTGGACTGAGTACGCGCAGACTATTTCTTTTGTAGATGAACTTATTTATTCTCAACTTTTACCAGAAAACAAAACAAAAACCCAAACAAACAAAAACAGCCGCACCACCGAGCCCAGTCGAAAACTTTTTGTCTTTGCATCAGCACATCTGCTGATGATTGGCATGACATACATTTTGCTTGGCCGGCCCTGAACATGCTCCCCCTGGCTCCTGGGAGGAGCACCATCTCAATACTGGTCTGCCTGGCTCCTACACCCCAGCCCCTAATTGCCTCTGGCAGAAGACAGAGCAATTCAACATCAAATACTTAAGAGGAGCCATACAAATCAAAATTACAAGAATGTCAAAACAAACCCAAACTCAGGACAATTCTTACATGCAAGCATTAATAATTCATGCAATGTTTCTGACCACAAAACCCATAATAAACTAAATTTAACATCAATTCTTATTCTGTGGCCTCACATAAGAGACATATTTTTGTCACAGGTCTGTCTATTACATTTGTCTTTTTTTTTGAGATGAACACAACATACAAGACCTTTCCTATCAGGGAATGTTTTTAGTATTTTCCCAAGTACCCATGATCCTCGTGGTGCAGTAGAATCTACAACTACAACAATATCTCCAGGCATGAAACTTCTTTTTTCCTTTGTCCATTTTTGTCTTTCTTGAAGCAGTGGAAGGTACTCACGAACCCATCTTTTCCAGAAGAGATTTGCCATATATTGTATTTGCTTCCATCTTTTTTTTTGCATATAGATCAGTTTTTGCAGAAAGTCCTGGTGGTAGAATTGGTTTTCCTTTCATTAGAAGTAAGTGATTGGGTGTCAATGGCTCAAGGTCATTTGGATCCTCAGACAGTGTGGTAATGGAGCAGTCATTCAGCATCACTTCTACTTCACACAGTACGGTTTGAAGACCTTCATCATCTAAACTTTGCTGGTGGAGGACAGAATTCAATACATTTCTGATCATCCGTATGATTCGCTCCCAAACACCACCATGATGTGACCCTGCAGGTGGGTTAAAAGTCCATTTAATTCCCCTCTGTGCCAGCGTTTTTTCAATGTGGGGTTGATCTAAAGATGCTAAAGCCTCTTTTAGCTCTCTTTCTGCACCCACAAAGTTGGTACCATTATCTGATCTCATATGAGAAACTTGTCCTCTCCGGCAGATGAATCTTCTTACTGCATTTACACATGAGCTTGTATCAAGGAAGTAAGCAACTTCTAGGTGAACAGCCCTACTTGCCATGCAAGTGAAGATTACTCCATAACGTTTCACAATGCTGCATCCCCTTTTTACATCTATTTGGCCAAAGTAGTCTACACCAACATTGGTAAATGGCAGAAGGTCAGGGATAAGCCTTTCCACAGGCAGGTCAGCCATTTTTTGCTCTCCTGTCTTTCCTCTGTAGCGCCTGCAAAATCTGCAACTTGCAATGATTTTTCTTTCATTTCTTTCTGAATGTCTAAAGGTGGAGAGCCATCAAAACTACTAGGCAACTGTTTCCTTTTCTTGCTCAGTTTCAGTAGTAGAGTAGTTTTTAGTTTGATGAACCAAGCAACTGTAATTTTCAGTTTTCGCCAGTCAGAAAAGTTGATTAGTTGCATTCAGCGTGTCCACAGCAGTTGCATTTACTATGAGATTTCATTTAATCTCTGGGTCATCAGCAGTGATACTGATATCCATTGGTGATACTGGCCACTTTTCTTCAGCTTCCCATAGAAACTGTGGGCTTTCAATCCATCTCTGATTGACCAAAGCTTCTGCCTTTAATCCTCTTGAAGCACAATCAGCAGGGTTTTGTGATGTAGGAATGTATCTCCACTGTGAAACCTCTGAGTTATCTCTTATGGTAGTTACTCTGTTTGCAACAAAGGTTTGAAATCTTTTGTCTTCATTTTTTATGTACTTTAGAACTGATGTACTGTCAGTCCAGAAGTTTGATGGCTTCAAAGGTAGCTGAAGCTCTGACTGAAGCATTTTATCAACTTGGACAGCAACAACAGCAGCTGTGAGTTCCAGACAGGGTATGGTAACATGCTTCAGTGGAGCTACTCTGGCCTTTCCAAACAAGAAAGCGACATGAACCTTATTCTTAATGTTCTGCATTCGTAAGTATGTAACTGCACCATAACCATTCTCACTAGCATCAGAAAAGTGATGCATCTGAGCACTTGAGATCTTCCCAAAGTCTCCAGGCTTGATACACCTGTTAATCTTGAAATCTGCCAGTTTCTCAAGATCTGTTTGCCACATGTTCCACTTCTGCTGGTGAGATGGAGGTATTAAATCGTCCCAGTTGTACTTCTTCCTACATAAATCCTGCAACAACAGTTTGGCATGTAGCAGGAGAGGTGCCACAAGACCCAATGGATGGTAGATAGAACTGATAACAGACAACATTCCCCGTTTAGTGTGAGGTTGCTCCTTGACTTTCAGTTTGAACTTGAAGGTGTCTGTCTCAATGCACCAGTGCAAGCCTAAAGCTCTATCCGCTGGCAGCTTATCTCTGTCCAGATCCAGTTCATACAAGTTCTTTGATTTGTGTTCTTCTGGAATGCTTTGAAGGACTTTACGACTGTTACTGATCCATTTAGTGAGACTGAAACCTCCTCTGCTGCAGACAGATACTAAATTGTGGACCATGGTCACAGCATCATTCTCAGAAGGCAGACTTTTCAGAAGATCATCCATATAGAAGTTCCTGTTGACTGTGTCAATCACGTCTGCTGGAAAGCTTGATTTGTTATCCTCAGCAGTTTTTCTAAGTGCAAAACAGGCACAGCTGGGAGAAGATACAGCACCAAATAAATGGACTTTCATACGATGCTCTGCAAGATCCTGATTCAGGTCACCTTCAGGCCACCATAAGAATCTTAAGAAGTCAATATGTTCCTCTGCCACCCTAACTTGGTGGAACATGGCCTGTATGTCCGCCATTAATGCTATAGGCTCCTGTCTAAACCGCATAAGGATTCCTACCAATGAGCTGGTCAAGTTTGGGCCATGCAGAAGATGACTGTTGAGAGAGACACCTTTGAACTCCACCCCACAGTCAAAGACAACTCGTAAGGTTCCTTTCTTTGGATGGTATACTCCATGATGAGGTATATACCACACTTTCCGTTCTTCTGAATCCAATTGATGTTGTGGCATTCGCTCAGCATAGCCTTTGCTAATTACATCAGTAAGAAAGGTGGTATACTCATCATGAAAATGGATTTTTCTGAAATTTGGATTTCCAGGCCATTAATAATACAACTTGGCACTGCTTTATTAAGACCCATAGTGCGGAGATGGATTTTAGCTCTTTGTCCTTGAGTCCTTCAACCTGTCCATAAGTCTTTCAGAACAGAAAGTACCTGTGCTTCCCTGATCCAAAAAAGCATAAGTTTCAATCACCTTCTTTCCCTTTGTGCACTTTACTTGTACAGGCAAGATTGGAAGAATGCCACTGCTGTTGCCAGCCCCTGCATGGCCACAAGTTGAGGTAGGTGTGTGTATAACAGATCTTTTATTTTGCGGTTCCGAATTTCCTTTGTTAACCCATTCCTTTTTCTTAATGTGCAAAATGCTGGGATGAGTTTGGTTGCATTGTTTGCAAGATATGCGCCTATCACAATTCTTGCTCAAGTGCCCTGTGCTCAAGCAACCAGAACACAGACCTTTCTCCTTTAGAAAGTTAAATTTTTCTCTGTGTGCCTTTCTTTCCAACTGTGGACATTGCTCCAATTCATGACCACATGCACAATACAAACAGGAAGTAGGGTTAACTTCAGTAGAAGAAATCTTTTCATTCTGAGACACATCATTTTTGCAAGCATCCGCTTTATATTCATTTGCAACAGACACATGAGTTGCAAAGCTATTTCTTTTAAACTGTGTTTTCATTTGAGATTTACTTTTGAGTGTCCCTTTAATTATAGCGGAGTCTTGTATGTCACCAAAGACTGGATCTGAAGCGATTCTGACCTGTTGCTCAATGAACTTGACAATGTCAGTGAAACAAGCCCGTTTATTGTCTCTGTCCAAAATTTCACATGCTCTTATTCTCCATTTTTCTCTGAGTTTGTATGGAAGTTTTTGAATGAGCAATCTCATTCGCTCGTTCGCTGGCATATTCAGCTCCTCCAAGTACTGTAGTTCCTCCATAGCATTAGAGCATTCACGTAGGAAAAATGCATATGCTTGAAGTCCTTTAATGCCCTCAGACTTGACACTAGGCCATCCAGTGATTTTTTCCATATAGGCAGCTGTTATCTTTAGCCCATTGCCAAAATGCTCTTCAAGTAGATATTTAGCGATGGCATAACCTCTCTCAGGAGACATATGAAGACAGCTGCGTACAAGATCCCTCGGCTGTCCCCTAGTAAACTGCTCGAGAAAATACAGACAGTCGCCTTTTACTGTTAGTTTTTGCTTCTAGAGAATATTCAAATGCCTTGATGAACGTTTTAAACTGTAGAGGATCTCCTGCAAAAAATTGGAATTTCCCTGTGTGGTAAATACTGAGAGGTTTGCATTTGAACAAGGAGTGTTGTTATCTCATTCTGTCTTTGTAGCACATGGTAGAGATCTCCTGATGTTTGGTGGTGGTTTCATTTGAGGCCACCATTTATTCCTAACAGGATTGAATAAAAAGACAATATCCTCCGGTCAATTATGCTACTACAGGCTCCTACACAAATTAAATTACAAAATTGTGTTACAATAGTGTACCACAGGGATAATCAAACTTAAAGAAAGAGAAGTGCACATCGCTGCTTACCTCTCCCATGAAGTGTAACAACAAAGGGGGAGAGGTAAAGGCGGGAGACGACACTTATAGAAGGGGGGGCACCTACAAAAATGAACGTATGGGGTACACTAAACTGAGCCCCAAATGTTCCACCTGCTGACCCCGGAGGATTAGCATGTCAGGATTTAACTATACACAAAATTTTATGTAATTATAACATATGCTGCACAGTTGACCCTGTTACATTCACCCCCCTAGAATTACACAAAATTCTGGATCATAATGCAAGACATTCATAGACCACACTGACCAAAAAGAAATCTCAAACACAACAAGTGAGCAAACCAGCAATATGAGCTTCCTAATTAAAGGATAAGAGGACTAGAGATCTGCGTGGCTCATAATACTCTGCAGGCATAGTGAAGTGCCCTATACACTGCACATACTCATATGCTCAGGCCAAGCAATGTGAGAAAATGAAAAGAAAAAAAAAAGAAAAGGTGAAAAATGGGTCCTCATACAGCAGTATATTATTACAACAACATTAAATGTGATCTAAGAAAACATATACATATAACTGTAAATAGCATGTCACTCAGACATTTTACACATGTATAACAGAATGGGGGTTTTGCTCAACCCCGAGCATGGACTCAAGTTGTGCCATAGACTCAATCAAACGACACACTGGTCTAATCAGTCTGCCAAATCCTGAGGTAAGTTGGCTATCTGCATTTGATGCCCGAGGCAGATTGGAATGGACACGAGTTGGTTGTAGTGGGGGAGCAGGAACAGCTGCAGGGAAATCCACCGCAGGTGCAACATCGTCCAATGCAGTGGAAGCCACCACAGAGGGAGACGGTGGATGTCAGGACCATGGAATTCATCCACGGAGGACTAATCATGGCTCAGGACCCATAAGGCAGTGCGGCCATCGTCCCAGTCAGCAACACACGAGAGAGAACCAGCAAGGGATGGTTCAACTGTTGCAGCCGCAGAGTCCAATCCAGACATCTCAGTCACATGCCAATCAGATGGAGGGGGGACATCAGTCATGTTAGAGGCAGGCAAGGGCACAGGAGCAGCATCACAATCCAAGGCTTCAACCAGGGGCATGATGTTGACTTGAAGGAGCAGGTTCCGGTGAGCAACGCGTTCATTTCCTTTCCTATCTCTGATCCGGTAGATGTGCAAGGCAAGTGTTTGAGGCCACCACAATGTAAACAATAGGCATCCATTTATCAGAGAGCTTCCGCTTCCCCTTGACACCCTTGTTTGCCAGCAGCACCTGGACACCGAGAGACAGAGGCTGACCTTTGACCCGTTTGTTGTACTGGTTATACTGATGACTCTGCTCAGCTGTGCAGTGTTTCTGGGCTACAGCCACGGCACAATGAAGGTCCTCCAACAGGGATTTCACATAAGCGTCATAGTCACACACATTTACATCGTGGAGCACATTTTTGAAGAGGAGGTCAACCGGCAGCCTAGGCACTCTCCTGAACATCAAATAGAAAGGCGCAAACCCAGTGGTCTCATGAGCACTGCAATTGTACACAAAGGTCATGGTCTGGATCATCTGTGGCCAATTCTGTTTGGAACGCAGGGGCAGGGATCTCAGCATGTTGCCCAGGGTGCGGTTAAATCTCTCTGTACCACCATTCCTCATAGGATGGTAAGGTGAAGTGCGGGACTTGTCAACCCCAGCCAACTTCGATAGCTCAGCAATCAGCTCACTTTCAAAGTTTGCCCCCTGGTCAGAGTGAAGGCGCTGAGGGAAGCCATAGATGCAGAAAAAGTTGTCCCACAGCTTCTTGGCTACTCTTTTGGCAGTCTGGTCCTGACAGGGAAAAGCATGTGCCTATTTCGTGAAGTGGTCTGTGATCACGAGTACATCCACAGACTTGTTGTTACTGTCTTCAGCTGACCAAAAGTCAACGCACACAAGTTCCAGAGGGGCAGAGGTCTTAATGCTCTCCAGTGGGGCTCTGGCAGAAGGCTCAGGAGTCTTACTGAAGACACATCTGTGGCATCTCCTCACATGATTGCGTACATCCTTCTCAATGTCATGCCAGAAGAAACGCTGACGAGCCAAAGAAAGTGTGCGAGGCTGACCTTGATGACCAGCCTGGTCATGTACACCAAACAAAGCATCTGCTTTCAGAGACTCAGGCATGACAAACTAAAATCTCTTCTGTTTGGTCAAACCGTCCCTTGTGACCCTGTAGAGGATGCCATTCAGGAGTGTCAGTTTGTCCCACTGTTTAAGGACTCTCAAAGTTTGTTGACTCTCATTATAGCGCTCCCGTCTGGAGGGCCTGCGTTTCCTGTCAACATAGTGAACAACCCTTGAGATGACTGGGTCCTGTTGTTGGTGTGACTGAAGGTCAGCGAGAGACAAGGAAGGCAACAGGAGGCCAGGAGGCTCCAAGACGGTGAGGTGGTCAGCGAGAGAGGCACGCTGCCTTGGAACAGAGTCCCACTCATCGAAGGAGGAGAGAAGAGAGGAGACGTCACCCTCAGAAAGTGAACCCGCAGTTGCAGCAGTGGGGAAGGAGTCTCCCAGTGACTGTGGCTGGCAGGTGAGGCGGAAGGTGTCCTGCACAAATCCATCGTTGACATCACAGACCTGGCCCAGCAGCTCAGAGTAAGGCTCACATAGCAGCCGCTTTCTCAAAGGCCTGACAAAAAGTTCCCTGCTGAGGGCATCTACTACCACATTCAACTTGCCAGGAATGTGCTTGATCTCGAAGGTATACGGAGCCAGCTTCGAGACCCAACGCTGCTCACACGCACCAAGTTTTGGCTTAGTTAAGATGTATGTGAGAGGATTGTTGTCCGACCAGACAGTGAATCTGTGACCCTTGAGCCAGTGGCTGAACTTATCACAAACTGCCCATTTAAGAGCCAAGAACTCCAATCTGTAGGCAGTTGGCTTGACTGCGAGTGAGAGATTTGCTTGCAAAAGCAATGGGCCTTGCTTTCTCCTCGCCAGCTGGCACCTGTGACAAGACGGCACCCAAACCATCAAGGGAAGCGTCAGTGGAAAGGATGAAAGGCTTATCAAAGTCTGGATGTGCCAGCACCACACTGTTGAGGAGGGCACTTTGCTATGCACCATGCTACCCCTCTCACTACACGGGTGGGCTAGTTTAAATCAGCATTGGAGGGAGAAAGGGGTGGCACAGCTGGAGAATGGGAAGGCCGTGGGCACTCATGTTTAATATGACCAGGACTGAAGCAGTTGAGGCACAATCTGTAAAGTCTGTAATGTGCATGGGTTGAGTGGTCCCCGGAACCACAAACTGCATGATAAGGGCTCAGAACCCTGCTGGCTGCGGGGCCAACCACCGTGACGTTGGGCTGGCTGACGGTGAGCCAGCTGGCGGTGGACTGGCCCCTGACTGGTCGCAAGGGAGGCATTGCACAAAGACAGAACTTTGTCAAACATAGCCACAACCTGTTGAACACCAGGCTCAGTTACTGGTGGGTCAAGGGCGACAGGAGTAGGGGCTTAGGCAGCTGCAGGAGGTGGACTGCAGGCTAGGGTGGGGCCAGGCAGAGAGCTAGGACGTGGCTGTTGCTGGCACGCCACTGAGGCAGCAAGGGACATGCCATGATTAGTAGGATGAGGGGAATCAGTAACAGGGCTCTGACTGTAAGCTGATAAACCCACTGTATGTCGAGGCTGGGCTGCTGTCCTCCTCATATTCCTCATGTGACTGTCCAGACGCTCCTGAACCTCAGCTGCAGTCCACCGCTCAGGTGCCTTCAGCTGGAATGACATAGCAAGGTTTGGGTCGGGACAGTGATTGATAAACACCATGACAACCTCTGCACTGGGGTCCTCCACTGATCCACGGAGGCACTCAATAGCAGCATCAATGGACTTGTTAAGATGAATCCAGTAATCCATAGCATCCTCGCCAGCACGTGGAATGGTGCTATAGAAATCCTTCATGGGTAAATTTGAGTATGACAGCTCACTAAAGTGACCTTTCAATATGTCAAACACAGCTGTGGGCAGGTCAGTGGAACTCAGCTAAGGGCGGCTGCGGAGTGACACTTTCACTACATCCCTAGCTTTGCCTGTTAGCTTGGACATGATCAGGTCAAACTTTTCAGCATGAGTGTCACATTTAACCCTGTTCAGGTAACATTTCATCATGTCCTCCCATTCATGAACAGAGAATGCATCAGTATGGTCTCCCCGAAAGTAAGATGGAGCTTTGGTGTCAGACTGGTCAACAACTTTCAACTGCGACAAATCAGCTTGGCTGGTTAACTGACTTGTAGACTGGGGCTGGATAGTACTAGGCTGATGCATGGTGCTCAGACTGGCTGGAATGTTCTCTCCAATCTGTCTTGCCAAATCAGTAATCATGTCACCAAAAGCTTCAGCAGCGATGACTTGTGTTGGCTTAGGGTTAGACTGGGTGATTGGTGTGGAGCTAGCAGTGGGGCCCAATGGTGGATCAATAACTGACTGATCAACAGTGTGATTAGGAACACTGGGGGACACAAACCCACCCCTACTAGCAATGTGCTGGCCCCTCCCCACCCCAAGGATGACATCATGCCCACGACCAGCCATTGTGTGAACCTCAAATGTATCACTCCCTGACATAACAAACTAAGGGCAATGGCAGCAGAAACCAGAAAAAAAATTTAAAAACGAGAGAAACACACCCCAGATTTTGAGCAGACTGCAAACAGCTACATGCAAATCAACAGCATGAGCCTAACACAACTGAATAAAAAAGAAAAACCCCACAAGACAACCAAAATCACACACACACTATAACAAGATATGATATATATATAAAAAACCATAACAAACAGCAAATTGTAACAGACAGGCTCACCAGATAACTGACCAAAATAACTTATTCGTCTTTTTTTTTCCTGTACTCCTCCTCTTTAATATTTTTTCCTTTTTTTTTTTAAATATATTTTCGTCCAGACTAAACAGTGCGAACTGACATGAAGAAGAAAAAATCACGAAAGAAAAATAAATCACTCCTCGAACCAGATTAACAGAGTCCCTTTAACTCTACGACAGACAAGCACACCTGCGCGCGCACTCGGGAGCGAGCGCAGTTTCCGGAAGCAGCGGAGCGGGAGAGAAGAGCTAGCTGCTAGCAACAGCGCCCCGGGGACCAGACGAGTGCTGATCGGTGAGATGCAACGGGTCCGACGGCACCAAGTGTAACCGGTGACTCTGCGTTGTGTTGATATAAATTGAATTGAATAAAAAGACAATATCCTCCGGTCAATGATGCTACTACAGGCTCCTACACAAATTAAATTACAAAATTGTGTTACAATAGTGTACCACAGGGATAATCAAACTTAAAGAAAGAGAAGTGCACATCGCTGCTTACCTCTCCCATGAAGTGTAACAACAAAGGGGGAGAGGTAAAGGCGGGAGACGACACTTATAGAAGGGGGGGCACCCACAAAAATGAACGTAGGGGTACACTAAACTGAGCCCCAAATGTTCCACCTGCTGACCCCGGAGGATTAGCATGTCAGGATTTAACTATACACAAAATTTTATGTAATTATAACATATGCTGCACAGTTGACCCTGTTACACATGCTCCCCCTGGCTCCTACAATGTCTTAACCCTTAAACCACAGAGGCAGATTTTATTCTCTTATTGGATCTCTGGTACTCAGGACAACATGAGGAGACTTTTTAGACTCACTGAGATGATGATTATGAATAAAACATGTTTATTCATGTTGCCTGTTATTAGGAAAAAATAATTCAATCAGTCATTCTTTTATTTTTTCCAGCTTTTTTGTGCATAATGCTCCATAAAGAAAAGGTTTTCCCAGTTTGATGCTTAAGAACTGGACCAGCCTGCTCAGAGTCCTGACCTCAACCCCATCCAACACCTTTGGGATGAACTGAACACTGACTGTGAACTCGACCTTATCACCAACGTCAGTGTTGACCTCACTGAGGCTCTTGTGGCTGAATGGGAGCAAATCCCTACAGTCAGGTTCCAACATCTGCTGGAGAGACTGAAGCCATAAGACTGGAGGCTGTTATAGCAGCAGATTAAACTGTCAGAATGAGATAATAATCATATATATCATATAAGTTTACCCCCTAAACATGCTCAAAAACTCACCAAATGTGGCAGGCACTTCCGGTCTAGCGAAAAATTTGATTATCTGTAAAAAATGATCCCCCTCCAACCACAAAATTACTCACTAGTGTCACCTAGGCGCTATTTCGACCGCTACGGCCCGTAGGAATGTCATAGAGAGACGGCACGAACACTAAATTGTTCATCTCCTCAAGATCTACAAATCATACACTAACACTCTAGACCTAAATCCAACAGGAAATCCGCAAAATGCACACAAAAGTCAGATTTTTTGATAATTTCCGGCTACATACAGACCTATCAGCCAAGGAGAAGGAGGCAGAAAGGGAGGGGTGAACTCAGATCTTTCACACCAGCTCTGGAGACATACATGACAGAAAACACTCCTAGCAGTTGACTCACTGACCATTGAAATGTACGAATTTTTCTCTGTGTCCACCTGCAATTTCGTCTTGTCTCTGCACACTTCATAGTACACATTTCAATCTAACTTTTATGCAGTGATGTGGGTTAAAAGTCTTTACTTTTCCTAATATGGACTTAAGGAAAAATAAGGACACTAATCTTTTCTAATCTAATCTTTTATACTTTAACTCATCACCAGTTTTCTACATATTGATTCAGATTACAGTAAAGGGGCACAATACTTGTATAATGTTGATGACACTGCATATGAGCCACACACACATCTCCTTCTGTAGAAATTCTCACATCGTTGACATTTCATGTTTCGCCATGACAGGGAAGATGCTATAACTTTACTGTACATGCTCCTATCTGCACTGCACTGTACATGGCTGCCGAGTCACACCTCTTAGATCGGGTCCCGAGACATCCAATTTAATTTTATCTTGGCCCTCACCGGTAAAACACGTGTTTAAAAAAAAAAAGAAAAAAAAAACTCTGCCTCCCCCGTTTATAGATTTTTTTACTTTCTGAGCTCTGCCTCTGTGTTTCTTTTTGTTTCTTACACAGTTACAGATTAAATGTGTAAAATAAAGTAGGGAGCGGTATTAAAATAAGTATTGACGTCAGTGCTGTTGCTGCTTCCGGAAGCTGAGAAACCGAAAGTAACTTTCGGGTGAGGCTGTTATTCTGTCGCCAGTCGTAAAGGCTTCATTAAACGATGCTAAAATGATGTTTAATCTTCAGAGAACTATGAATCTTCTTCTTCTCGCGTTTCCTCTCATCTGGTTTGAAGCAACGTTTGGTGTCAGAAGCGGTAAGAAAACTATTTAGACTGATGATCAAACTGAATGATAAAGATATTGAAGTGCGTTTCTTTCACTAAAGAAGGCAACCGAGTTCTTGTATCGTAATTATGACTTCCTCATTTTAAAACTATGACTTATACTGACTCATAATCAGGAGAAAATATGTGTTACACCGTTTTCTGTAACCTACAGATTCTGTGAGCAGGTTTTCATGTTTTTATATTTTACTTTATTTCATGCTTTGTTTCTATATTTGTTTCTAAAAGGCTCCACGGTGTTTGAACAGAAAGGCGTTTAGACAGTTTGACACCTCTTCCTAACACACAGAGAGCGAACTCTAGCGGACGAAGCGCGAAAAACCGTCCAGATAAACTAACAGCGATGTCGCAGCGCTGAGTGTCATGTTTGATACGCAGTTTATCAGAAATAACGGCAGGAAGTAGACGCCGCCCTGCACATCCGCTCCCAAACTAACATCAGCTCTGAGTAGGTCTATTATAGGACTTAATTAATCATCACATCACTGTGTTATGGGACTGTATTTAATATTGATCTGTGCTCATCAATAGGATGTTAACACATATATTATATGTATTAGAATGTAGCAACTCGACAGGTTGTTTTTATGATCTCAGACTTGACTCTCAGTCTCCCGTCTCGACTTTTAAGGATCCGACGACAAACTGTATATAACGATCTTTAGTTTACTCTCTCTCTGTCTCTCTCTCTCTCTCTGTGTGTAATTATTAGACACTAATAGGTGATATTAAAAGAAGCATAACCTCTTCCTAACATATGGTGAGGGCGTGAATTGTAGCGGACGCAGCGCGAAAAGTTGTCCAGATATGTTACGAGCGCCAAGTGTGTGTGTGTGTGTGTGTGTGTCGATCCTTAAAAGTCGAGACGGGAGACTGAGAGTCAAGTCGGAGATCATAAACGTATCGAGTAGCTACATTCCTAATATATAATATAATAGATAATATCTATGCTAACATGCTGATGATTAGCACAGATCAATATACTACTCAGAGCTGATGATAGTTTGGGAGCGGGTGTGCAGGGCGGCGTCTACTTCCTGCCGTTATTTCTGATAAACTGCGTATCAAACATGACTGACACTGTAACACATCATCTATTCTGTAACTCTGGATGCTGATATTTGTGATGAAATATAAAATGTGAGTGTGTCCGCTGCCTGAGGGTCTCTGGGAGTTTGGTTGATAGTTTTTTTATTGCGTTGCTCAAAGTAACAAAAATGAAGCAGATAAAGTTGTTTGACGTTGTTTGCTCACACTTCCTCCTTCCTCGTGCGCTCAGAGCTTCCTCTTTCAAATGTCAAATTCAAAGAGGTTAATTGTTGTGATTGAGAGAAAGTATATAAAGTAATGTCTATGATAATATTCAGAACATGTTCATTTCTCTCTGGTTAGTTTCTTCAGTGAGGTTTATTTTAGGGAGCAGCTTGTTTGTGTGTTTAGTGGAGACAAATCATATCTGTAGATCAGAGATGAGAAATGTGTTTGATCAGGAAGCAGATCTATAATATATATATATATATATATATATATATATATATATATATATATATATATATATATATATATATATATATATATATATATATATATATATATATATATATAATAATGGAATAGACTCTCTAACCTGATGGTAAATACATGTTTAGACTCTTTAATGTTTCTTCTTCTCCACATTATTTATTTCATGCTTTGTTTGGATAGTTGTTACCAAATGGCTCCACAGTGTTTAGATAGAAAGACGTTTTGACAGCTTGATGCATTTCAGATGTGACTTCAGGCTTCAGGCAGGTGTTTTCTGTCTGTGGAGTTCAGAGGTTCGTCCTTAATGTCTTTTTATTTAGTTCATAATAATCATGATGAATTATAGTAAATGAAGTTTGACTTTGTTTAGTTCAGTTTTCCTCTTCGATCTGCAGCGCTCTCTCTGGCTTCTCTTTCTTTCTCTCACTCATTTGTTCAAGCAGGTGTAATATTTATTTGTGTGTTGGATGGACAGACAGAGATAGTCTGATGACGAAGTCAGTGATGAAGATCATCATCATTTTGGAAAAACTGTTAAAAGTTAAATGTTATTATTTATTAATGAGTGTGATGTTCTCCTGAGATTATGCTGATAAATAAGGACTAGTAAATAAAATAAAAAAGATAATACATACAAAGAAATAGTAAATATGATAAACAATATAATATAATATAATATAATATAATAATGTTTTATATATTAAAATATTCATAAGTGCAAATATATAATGTTCAGGGCAGAGCAAAGTATTTGTTGAAGACAATGTGCCAGACGACAAGAAACAAGAAAAGTTTCTTGTTATAACATAAGTTGATATGTTGCTATGACAACAAACTTCCATATGTTTGTCTTAACCTGATTATTCTGCATGTAAACATACTGATTAATACATGTTTTTATCCTCCAGAGCCAAATGTCATCACAGTGAAAGAAGGAAGTGACGTCATTTTACCCTGTTCACCCAGCAGCAAGGAGAGCATTGTGTTTACACTGATTGACTGGAAGAAAGATGGTCAGAAGGAGGTGTTCGGGTATGATTCAGACACTCATAGCAATAACGGCCGTCCAGGTCAAGATGAGCCGTTCAAAGGACGAGTCTCACATTTTAAAGATGGACTGAAGTCAGGAAACGCCTCAATAATCATCAGAAATACAAAGGTGGCTGACAGTGGAGACTACATCTGTGACTTTCCACAACTTCAGCCAAGACAAATATTCCACAGTGAGCTTCTTGTTGTTGGTAAGTGTTTTTATAAAACTCTTATTTACTGATGCGACTGGTTTAAGAGTCTCAGATGGACTCAAGTCAAATAGTCAGAAACACATCTGGCAGGGCCTCGTCCCCACAGCGCTGCAACCATGTATGGAGTGATTCCCTCTTTATCAAACATGCTGGATATTTGAGACACATTGCAGTTTGTGTCACTGCGTCCAATAAATGTTGTAACTTTGTGAAACCTATGAAGTCCATCCAGCTTCATGCAGTGATTGTCCAGGTGTGTGGAGGTAAGAAAGAGAAAGTTCTCTCTCAAACTCCTGATTTTAACAGCATGGATGTCTTGAAGGGGAGACTGTATGAAAGTGTGAGCTGTTATCACCATTTAAATGATGATCACGTCTCGCCCCTCTCTATAACACCAGGCTTTACACTCAGTTCAGAGCAGCTAGAAACACTTTTACCTTTAGATGACACGTTGTAAGACCTACAGTAGTTCATTTCAAGTCAACTCCAGCCTTAACCCATCTGGGACTGACACAAAGCAGTCGTGTCTGTGAATGTGCGGCCAGTTTAAACCAGGATGTTTGTCAAATCTCAGACTGTGGTTTCTGTTTTTCCTCCAATCACTTCTGTTCAATAAACAGGCAGCAAAGTTCTGTTTTTCCCAGTATTAGACTTCCTGTCTGCCATGTTGATGATGTCATACAAATATTATAACATAACTATGTTTTCCTTTTAGATGACATCTTAAAAGACAGAAGAGCTGAAAACATCCCAGGTGAGTCCTGATTATGATGACATCACTGTCTCTACATCTGACTCCTGCTGTAACTTTGACTCCTACAGGCCTCAATCATTCACAAACTAGAAAATCTGTATAACTGTGAAACAGATCAGGGATCATTCTGGTATTTTTACTGATGAGTGGAGACATTTATACACCAATAACAAGTTTTACATAATGACTGTTTATACAAGAATTCAACCTTCTTTACACTATATATGTGTTCTATGTGTTTAGTGGAAATAGTGTTTGCACTGGTGAGTTTTTGTCTCTGTTACAGTCAGGTGTTTGTATATTTCTAAGTGCTGTCTGGCAGCTTCCTCACAGCAGAATTAATGTGTAAATATTCTTCTCAGATAATAAAACAACAACGTCTCTCTTTCTGTTTCTCTCAGCACAATAATCACACTGGTAGCTTTATTATTGAATCAGCAGAGATTTATTAAAGTTTCTTTATTCTTTAACTTGTTTGTTTTGCTACAAAATCATCCTAAAATTATTTTATTTGAAAGTGTGAGCTGAGATCTCAGCAGTGTTTCTGTTAAAGTAAAAAAGAAAACTGTTCAACTTCTTTACTGTTTAGATCAGTGATCAGGAAAAGCTGATCACTGATCTCTGAGGAATCTTAAAGGATTTTAGGATGTAAGATCGATTCAGATTCAGAAATCATGAGTTTACCTGAAGATGAAAAACTAAATAAATGATCATGATCTCCTTAAACATTTTCCAGAATTCAATAAATTACAGTTTGATTGTTGATCAGATTGTTTTTGCTAAAATGGAAGAATTGCAGCTAATCTGAGTGTTAGTCAGTGTCTCAAACCTGTAGCCACAACCTGAATATGAGATCTGAGCATCATGAGACAGTTTTATATTAGTTTAGTGTATTGATCGGGGAAACAGATTTCTGACGCTCTGGATCAATATGAAGCAGTTGTTGAAAATGCTTCAGTGTTTTGAAGCATTTGATTCAGTCAAAATAGCGACATCTGCAGAGCAACTATTGGTATTGCATTTGTATGGATGGATTCAATCTGAGACTGTGATGAAACAGTTAGTCAGAATATAGGTGGTGTTATTGATTCATTATTGGTTTGTTGTTCAGTAAAGTCTATAGACTATTATATAAACACATCACTTTAAACAGAGTTTACAGTAAAGATATTGTGTCAGATTGAGAAGCACATCCTGGATCCAAAACCAGCACAACACCTCTCAGGTACGAATGTGATGTAACGAGGCGTCTGCAGGGTGGTCACATGATTTTTGGCATAGTGAAGTGAAGCTGTCTACATCTCAGACAACAAATTACACCTGATTTCATTTTTATTTTTGTAGTGTAGCCCGTCTACCTTCTATATTATGTAGATGGGGCCCTGAGTTCTTCATCCTAATTCTCTTGATTGTATTTAGTATAAGGTGACATAGTATACATAGGCTACGTTTTTGACCTCCAAAATAACAAACACACTCAGGAACCTTTTAAAGTAAAACCAATATTTTCTTCCTTCAATACTAAACAAATTAAATGGACATAATATAATACCAGGAGTATTCACTGTTTTGTTTTTCAACAGGTGACACGGTATTTTCCCTCAACTTTAACACATTTTAGTGATTAACACACACCAATTACCACCTATGCTAAGCCGGCAAAAGGATATAAGACAATAAAATAAAACCATTGCAGGCCTGATGCAGAGCTTGGGATCGTAGAGACCAAAAACTTAGTGGTCGCTTCACTCAGTTTTAGAGCATAAAACACTTTTGACTACATACACTTTTCCAGAAAATACTACTCTATTTAATTAGCAACTTTTTATCAAAAGAAATAACATAAAATACATATGTGTATTTTTAACATCCTGAACATTTTTACTTATGAACTTATGAACCTTTTTTAAAACACAATGATAAACATGAATTTTAACTCTTTTAACAAACCCTATTTATTTATTTATCACAAATATTTATATGCACATATTTTTAACCAGGCTACAGTAGAAACTGAGCAGAAATTCAAGGTTTGTCCAAACTTCTTCACTGTATGTGTCTCTGTCATGATATGAGTCAGAAATAGTGTTTGCAGTGGTGATAAGTTACCAAATATTTAGTTGAAACTTGTTTGAAATATGTTGTATCAAACATTCCTGAGATGTGTAGTTAAGGCTGATGTGCTTTTCTATTTCACTCTGTTTCTCTGTTTTTCCTCTGAAATATGATCATATACAAGCAGAGACAGGTTGAACAAAACAATCCCAGTATTACAGTTCATGTCTGATCCTCTAATTGTTCTTTACGACTTATTCTTTTATACTTTGTTCACAGGTGCAGCTCAAAAGCCATCCGCCATGATAGTTCATCAAACAGCAGACAGAGCGCTGCTGCAGTGTGAAGTTCGAGGTGTTTTTCCAAAACCTGAATTACACTGGCAGGACAGAGATGGAAACATCCTTCCTGCTGAAGAACCAAAGGAGACAGAAAGAGGAGGCCGCTATGACGTCATCCTCCAAACTACTGTGACCAAGACCGACTACTATCGCTGTGTTGCTACGCAGGAGGAAATCAACCATCAGATTTATGCTGAGACATTTGTGTATATCTCTGGTGAGATTCTTCTTAATCATATTTTAATATTCAAATTATTTTAATTGTTAAAATGTTTTTAGTGTTGAATAAATGTCAATGTGTGCTCAGACTGAACACAAAGTGAATGAACTCAAAGTTGAAAACATTTTAAACTGAGTGAAAACTTCACACTTACACTGAAGCTCTGTGACTTCAGTAATGTGCAGAGATCAGAGGGAGAGTGAGAGGGACACACACACACACACACACACACACACACACACACACACACACACACACACACACACACATTCTCAGCCAGTTTCAGTAAACGTCTGTATGTTCAGTACAATAAGTTTTAGTGCTGAATAAACACAGACTGTAAAAACACTCCAGCAGTCAAATGAACTTAATGTTCAGTCTGAAACTCACAGTATGAAAACACAAGTTATTCCATATCACACTATAATATACTATATCACATCTGGTCACCACTTCTTCTCTCACTGGCTTAGAGTGAGTAGAAGAGGTAACAGCTCATTATTTGACCTGACACTGGTTAAACTGGAGTTATAGTGGCTGAACTCCACTTGTTAAACTATGATGAGCGATAACATGAATCACTCAACATCACAGATTTTAACTGACAGATTCAATTGATGTGATTCACTTTAAGTTAAACTGTATTTTAAAGAAGTTATGACAATAATAACATGAAACTAAATGAGTCAGTTATGTTTGTTATGTAGCATCATCTGATATTTCACTCTCACTCTAAACTGTATTAATGCACATTATTCTGAAACTAAAACATTCCTCCATAAATGCATCTAGAAAGATTCAAACCAAATTAAAACCTGATGAACCTTTACAAATATAATTAGCTGTTAGCTTTAATATCTCCTGACATCTTAAAACATATTTTAGTAAGTTATGTTGCAGCTTGTGATGCTGTAATAACTTCTGCATTTAGATTGTTGATGGTGAAACAAATGTTTGTTTTATATTTCAAAGGGTTCCACTTAGACTTTCCCTCAGCTTGAATGGCACAAACCAGTAAAATCACTGGTCTGAAACTAATAGTTTCATCGTTCCACTCATCTTACAATTAGACAAAACAATTATTAGCAGCCTCTGGTATGTTAGTTAGTTTTTATCATCCTTCATGTGATTACAACACACAGAAAACCTTCCATGAATCATGTCCTGTGATTCTTTTTACCAAAGAAAAAAGAAAATAGTTTCAATATAAAGCTGAGAGTGAGTGTAAAAGTGTGTTTACACATGTAGATGATAACAATAATAATAATAATAATAATAATAATAATAATAATAATAATAATAATAATAACGTTATTTGTATTTCATCTTTCATATAAGCTCTGTTGAAGAAAATCACCCAAGTCCTTGTTGCTGTAGTGGTTTTATTAGTATTACAGTAAACAGTGAGCTTACTGAGGGCAGAGGGACAGTTATACGATGGGTTGAGGGGTGATGATCAGACTGTATGCAAATACAGGAAGGAAGGAAGGAAGCGTTTGCATTCAGACCTTACAGTGTGACACAGACAAGATGAAGGGTCAACTTAATAAGGTCCCAGGAGCTCGTTACATACACGTTATAGAGAAGTCAGAGACTGATCAGCTTTTCTTCTCTTTTCTTTGAAGAAATTTCATGTAGCAAAGTGAAATAATGATTTTTGTGAAATCTGAGACTGTGGTTTATTTTTCACTTCTGTTAAATAAACCTGCTAACAAAGTTCTGTTTTTTCCCAGAATCACCTGTCTGGAGGATTATAAAAAATTATATTGTTACTATTTCATAACATAAGTACCTACAAATGGTATTTAATGTGCATATGACTTTAATAACTTGAGTCTGTATCATCCAGTATATATTGGATCAGTGTCTCATGATACTTTGACAGAGATAAAAGCATCAATCTCAGCTGTCCATCACAATAAAAACCAAGTTATATAAACTCATTTTATTAAGTTCACCTCATTAAATCTAATGAAGTCTGATGAGTCTTGCTATGAATTCCACTTTCATGAAGGTTTTAATATTCAGGTTTTTGTTTTAACTGTTTTAAGAACGATGTTGATTCAATGCAGGCTGTTTTTGATTTTTACTGTTTTGTTCTCAGAAATGTTTCTAATATTTAATCTACTGTCACTCACATAAAATGCTGCTCTTATATAAAAACACACTGCAGTGAAATGATTGAGCAGCATGATCAAATATTTCTCTGTGATACAATGAAGAGCTGATAATATGAGAGGTTTACACTGTGTAAGTTGTATTTTGGAGGATTCATTTTATGATTGAACACCTACAGTGCTCTCAGACAATCCAAAATGTTAATAAACCCTCAAACCTGAATATTGAAGAAAGTGAAAGTGAGGTTTTGGCTTTTGTAGGAGAATATCTATGTGTGCAACTAAATGAAAAACAAACATTTTCACATCTCACTTGTTTATTTTCATCTGTTAAAGTGAAAATAATAAATAAACAACTCAAAATTTACAAATAAACATTTCTAAATATATCATATCCACTGTAGTTCCCTCCAGGTAAAAACACATACTTCTTCTACATACTGGCATTTATTGCTTCCATGCTGTGAGAACTAAACAAATAAAAGATACAATTTCACATATACAGACATTTAGCTAATAAACGATTAGCTTAAATGTAGGCTAACAAATGTAGCAATCATGCAGAAATAATTATAAATATACATAAATAAATAAAATACCTCATTGGACATGTTAACCAAAGAGAAATGAACTTGAACCTTCAGCCTTGAAGTCTTCAGTGTTAATTAATTAATACCACAAACAATTATCCTCTCTGCTAAAGTGCAGCTTCTTCCATGCTGGTCATGCTTAATGTGTAACAAACAAAACAACCCAACCCACAACACAACACAAAAACATTTGTTCCGCCTTTAAATTAGCTCTTTTTAACATACTCCAACTTATACATGTTCATAAACATGAAAAATAAGTATTTTAATCCAAACATAAATACATTAAATTATTAAATTAACCTTTTATTATGATTGTAATTCTGACTGATGGCAGCTTCAGCCGTCCTTCTTTTCAGTAACAGTCACATCCTTCCATTCATGGAGTCAGTTGATCTGTTGATGATCAGTTTAATGTGCAGCTGCAACCACAACCTCCCAGACACTGTTCAGACAGGTGTACTGTGTTCCTTCACTGTAAATCTCCCATTTAAGAAAGGACCACAGGCATTTTGAGTCCATCTTCAACCCGAAAAGGTCCAACTAGCTGATCTTTAATAATACCAGCCCTTACTAGTCCCCCACCTCCACCTTGCTGGTGTCTGAGTTGAAGTGGAGCTCTGTGGCCGTTACTGATCCAACCACATACTCACTTACCTAATAACTGTACGCACAGTGTACGTACCTTTAACAAACATGTTTAATATTTTATAACATTTTTATGTGTAGCATCATCTGATATTTCATTCTCACTAAAACTATTATATATTAAAACATTCCTTAATAATAATAATAATAATAATAATAATAATAATAATAATAATAATAATAATAATAATAATAATAATAATAATAATAACTAGAAAATTCCTGCAGCAGAAATTTTGAGAGTGACACGGGCGGTGCCGGTGGGTCATGTGTGAGGAGCCCCAGCAGCTGATGGGGAACACTTATCAGGGAGGAGCTGATGGTATTCGTGTCATTGATGCTCTGTTATGGTTTCAGTGGGATGGCCGTTAATTATTAGTGCTGATCAATAATTACACTTAGTGTGTTTGAAACATGAAAATATATATAAACATATATATAATTCTAATAATACTATATATTACATTGACTTTTAAGTCATGATGTGGAGTCACAACATGTACATAATAAATATAATTTATGGGTTTTCTACATCATCAGGAGCACACCTGTACATTATGAATACATTTCTTAATACATTTCAAATATTGAAACAGAACACACATTAGACCAACAGTTGTTTTACATGTGTTTATTTATATGACAATCTGCCCTTTCACCCTCAAATGTGATTAGAGAAACTGCCCATAAAAACCTTTTACATGGACAAAATGAAAGAAACTTTAGGAGGAGCAGCAGAAGTGGGATGTCTCTTATGGGACAGACAGAGGAGGGAAATTTGGCTGCAAGGTGATCGTCTTGCATGTTCTCTGAAAATACACAAAAACAAAGAAATCAGTAAGACAGAAAACATTATGGTAGCATGAATTAACTCAAATTAAACTCATCCACATGGATACATTTGTAAATGCTCCTTACCTGTCTATATATATATATATATATATATATACACACATATATATATATATGGTATATATGGTTGATTCTGATTGGACGCTGCAACAGATGTTTAGGAACTTTGACCATATTTAACATCCAACATGATAACAGTATATAAATAACAGAAAACTCTCCTTTAACTAGAAACTGAAGTCAAACTACAAACTAGGACCAAACTCTAAATATCTACAATAACAGATCCTGGTAATAATATGATAACATGAAGACACATACAGGCTTTGAAACTGCAGTCATTATTGTAAAATGTAAACTTGAAATGAATAAATATTCTCTTCAGTCATTGAGCTGCAGTGAAAGTCCCAGACGACAAACATGTTTGTAGAAATGTAGCTTCAAAACACTTTTTTCATTCATTACAACTGACTGTTGATTACAAGCAGAACTTATTAATTATTATAATAAGCTAATTAAACTAATAACAGATGTTGTGTGAGCATGAAGCTGCAGCAGAGAACCACAAAATGCTGCTGTTAGCTTTTGTTGCTTAAAAAGAGAATTTTATGCTCTATTTTATTTGTAAATGTGTGTGAAGAGTAAAACTGTGTCTCAGTATACATGTGAACTAAAATATGTGAATGTGTCCAAAAATCTCTAAATATTTATCAGATATGAAGATGTGAAAAAGAATCTGAAAGTATTTTCTCATAAACTGAATGTAAAAGAGTTTTTATGAATGAGTTAAAGTGTATTTAGCTTCAACAGACTGGTGCTGCATAATAGCAGACTGTATCACTCTGCTCTCATTGTGCTTCAGTAGCTGTAGAGTCCACTCACCAGCAGGCAGAAGCATCTGTTGATTGAAATCTTGACATTACTGGACAGTAGTTGTTGCAGTTTAGCTGCAGCAGTGTAAGTCTATGTTAGCTAGCTAGTGCTACTTAATGTCTCAGTCAAACAGAAACCTCTAAGCTGCATGTTCAGCTGCTTGGATAATATCTTCTTTTAGCAAAGTTGATCAATACTAGTGATGACAACAACTCTGATAAAGTGAAGATGTTCATCCAGAGTCCATCATAGACTTGTACTTGTGATCCTGGGCTCAGGATGTAGAAAAGCTGGACTATGGACAGATTTCCACACACATGTGCAGATCTCAGGTACGGCAGGAGTGTAGCAAAAGTCACCTGTAAAAAGCCTAAAGTGGAGTGACAGGACAGTGATTGAAACATCCTTCCTACTGAGGATCAACACGTGTCAGAAACAGGAGGATGCTACAACAACATGACCCTCCTCACTACTGGGACCAAAACCAACCTCTGAGCTGTGTAGCCCAGCAGGAGGAAACTGCTCATCAGATGGATGCTAATATCACTGTGCCTGCTGAGAGTCTCTCACTGCTGCTTTCATCTGTCAATCACTTTACATTTTAGGAGCATCAACACCTTTAGTTGTTCTCTTTGTGTAGGTTATGATGTCTGTACATGATATACAGTTACATTCTCAGTCTTACAATAACTTCTGTTTATCTGTTTCAGGTCCCCCCATTGGATGGATTATTGCTGCAGTTTTTGGTACTCTTGGTGTTGTTGTTTTTTTCCTAGTTGTGCTCATATGGAAGGGTTACATCACAATAAATGGAAAAAAAGGTAAGTTTAAATAAATTATTGTATCAATTTAATCATAATGAACAGATTCATTATAAATATCTCATGTTTATTGTTTTAATGTTTATTTTAATCTTTCATTTGGCATCCATTAAAAATCCACCAAGTCTACATTCATCTGTTATTAATTAAATTAAAAATAACTATCGTAAATACATGAGTCTATTTTCAGTTGTTCATAGTTTCAAATATCATCAGATCTGTTGAATCAGTTCATATATTTTAAATGGAGGGTTTGAATTTTACATTTCAAGACAGTTAATCAGCTAATATAACAAGATAATTATGTCTTACATGTGTTTTAATTCAAACATATCAGTCAGATGAACACAATGCAGTTCATATGAATATTAACTGGAGAACTAACCTGACACTATGACACTATGACACTTGTATTAATGTTTACACTCATCACTACTTGATTTGCTGCTGCAGCTCCACCAGCCCAACCTCCTCCTGATGTTTTTCACATTATTGTTGATGTAACTGAGATTTATGTTTATTAAGGATTATCAGCTGAATCTTTGTCACTGCTCAGATTCTTTGAGAGCTCCTTCAAAGATCAGAATCTTTTCTGACAAATCTGTAACTGTACAGTCATTATGATCAAAGTCTTTGATAAATGATCATGATCTCCTTAAACATTTTCCAGAATTCAATAAATTACAGTTTGATTTTTGATCAGATTGTTTTTACTAAAATGGAAGAATTGCAGCTAATCTGAGTGTTGGTCAGTGTCTCAAACCTGTAGCCACAACCTGAATATGAGATCTGAGCATCATGAGACAGTTTTATATTAGTTTAGTGTATTGATCGGGGAAACAGATTTCTGAAGCTCTGGATCAATATGAAGCAGTTGTTGAAAATGCTTCAGTGTTTTGAACATAGACTAAAAAAATATGGATGTAGCCACCATGATGTCATACATCTTGACAGTGACTAACTCCGCCTAATACACACACACACACACACACACACACACACACACACACACACACACACACACACACACACACACACACACACACATTCTCAGCCAGTTTTAGTAAACGTCTGTATGTTCAGTACAATAAGTTTTAGTGCTGAATAAACACAGACTGTAAAAACACTCCAGCAGTCAAATGAACTTTGTGTTCAGTGTGAAACTCACAGTATGAAAACACAAGTTATTCCATATCACACTATAATATACTATATCACATCTGGTCACCACTTCTTCTCTCACTGGCTTAGAGTGAGTAGAAGAGGTAACAGCTCATTATTTGACACTTAAAGATTCAAACCAAATTAAAACCTGATGAACCTTTACAGTTATAATTAGCTGTTAGCTTTAATATCTCCTGACATCTTAAAACATATTATTTGACCTGACACTGGTTAAACTTTTCCTTCTAATAAACTGCGTATCAAACATGACTGACACTGTAACACATCATCTATTGTGTAACTCTGGATGCTGATATTTGTGATGAAATATAAAATGTGAGTGTGTCCGCTGCCTGAGGGTCTCTGGGAGTTTGGTTGATAGTTTTTTTTATTGCGTTGCTCAAAGTAACAAAAATGAAGCAGATAAAGTTGTTTGACGTTGTTTGCTCACACTTCCTCCTTCCTCGTGCGCTCAGAGCTTCCTCATTCAAATGTCAAATTCAAAGAGGTTAATTGTTGTGATTGAGAGAAAGTATATAAAGTAATGTCTATGATAATATTCAGAACATGTTCATTTCTCTCTGGTTAGTTTCTTCAGTGAGGTTTATTTTAGGGAGCAGCTTGTTTGTGTGTTTAGTGGAGACAAATCATATCTGTAGATCAGAGATGACAAATGTGTTTGATCAGGAAGCAGATTCAATATTAATGTTTTTATTCAGAAATCTAATTGCCTGAAGTCAATTTTTACTTATATATGAGTAATCATATATATCAGAGTCACTGTTCTTTTCATCTGTTTCAGGTTTCTGCATCGGATGCAGTGTTGGAGTTGCTCTTCTTGTCCCTGTTGTTGGTGTTGTTGTTGGTGTTGTTGTCCTAGCTGTGCTCATATGGAAGGGTTACATCACACTAAATAGAAAGAAAGGTAAGTTTAAATAAAATATTGTATCAATATAATCCTAATGAACAGATTCTTTATAAATATCTCTTGTTTATTGTTTTAACATTTATTTTTATTTTTCTGTTGGCATCCATTAAAAATCCACCAAGTCTACATTCATCTGTTATTAATTAAATATAAATATAATAAATACATGAGTCTATTTTCAGTTGTTTTCAAATTTCATCAGATCTGTTGAATCATTTCATACATTTTAAATGGAGGGTTTGAATTTTACATTTCAAGACAGTTAATCATCTAAATAATACTTTCATTTCATTTTTTTATTATAACAATAAGGGGAACAAACAACAAACAAACAGTAACACATTATAACAAGATAATTATGTCTTACATGTGTTTTAATTCAAACATATCAGTCAGATGAACACAATGCAGTTCATATGAATATTAACTGGAGAACTAACCTGACACTATGACACTATGACACTTGTATTAATGTTTACAGTCATCACTACTTGATTTGCTGCTGCAGCTCCACCAGCCCAACCTCCTCCTGATGTTTTTCACATTATTGTTGATGTAACTGAGATTTATGTTTATTAAGGATTATCAGCTGAATCTTTGTCACTGCTCAGATTCCTTGAGAGCTCCTTCAAAGATCAGAATCTTTTCTGACAAATCTGTAACTGTACAGTCATTATGATCAAAGTCTTTGATAAATGATCATGATCTCTTTAAACATTTTCCAGAATTAAATAAATTACAGTTTGATTGTTGATCAGATTGTTTTTGCTAAAATGGAAGAATTGCAGCTAATCTGAGTGTTAGTCAGTGTCTCAAACCTGTAGCCACAACCTGAATATGAGATCTGAGCATCATGAGACAGTTTTATATTAGTTTAGTGTATTGATCGGGGAAACAGATTTCTGAAGCTCTGGATCAATATGAAGCAGTTGTTGAAAATGCTTCAGTGTTTTGAACATAAACTAAAAAATATGGACGTAGCCACCATGATGTCATACATCTTGACAGTGACTAACTCCGCCTAATACACACACACACACACACACACACACACACACACACACACACACACGCACACGCACACACACACACACACACTCAGCCAGTTTTAGTAAACGTCTGTATGTTCAGTACAATAAGTTTTAGTGCTGAATAAACACAGACTGTAAAAACACTCCAGCAGTCAAATGAACTTTGTGTTCAGTCTGAAACTCACAGTATGAAAACACAAGTTATTCCATATCACACTATAATATACTATATCACATCTGGTCACCACTTCTTCTCTCACTGGCTTAGAGTGAGTAGAAGAGGTAACAGCTCATTATTTGACCTGACACTGGTTAAACTGGAGTTATAGTGGCTGAACTCCACTTGTTAAACTATGATGAGCGATAACATGAATCACTCAACATCACAGATTTTAACTGACAGATTCAATTGATGTGATTCACTTTAAGTTAAACTGTATTTAAAGAAGTTATGACAATAATAACATTAAACTAAATGAGTCAGTTATGTTTGTTATGTAGCATCATCTGATATTTCACTCTCACTCTAAACTGTATTAATGCACATTATTCTGAAACTAAAACATTCCTCCATAAATGCATCTAGAAAGATTCAAACCAAATTAAAACCTGATGAACCTTTACAGTTATAATTAGCTGTTAGCTTTAATATCTCCTGACATCTTAAAACATATTTTAGTAAGTTATGTTGCAGCTTGTGATGCTGTAATAACTTCTGTATTTGGTTTGTTGATGGTGAAACAAATGTTTCCTGAAAACCAGTTTACACATTACAAAAGGCTCCAATCAGACATTCATTGAACTTGAATGGTAAAACTCAGTTTAATCACTAGTCTGAAACTAATTAGTCGTTATTAAAAATGTGTTAAATAATTCACAGACAAACCCTGTAATAGATTTATAAATGGTGTCACAACATGGCTGATTTAGAGACTGAAATCCTGAGAATCAGTAAAAGTTTCATATTATAAATGAAAAGAAAAAAAAGGTCTTACATTGATAGTCGTTAGTAGATAGTTAATGTGTCACTAAAATACACTGAAGCTCATTTAACTTCTTATTAGCTGTAATTAGACAGATGACTAGATAGAGAGAGAGTGTGTTTTATTAATCCCAATGGGATATGACAGTGTTACAGCAGCCAAGTCACACAACAAACAACATGAGAACACTCAAAGACGTAGATAATAAATGAAATAATAAAACATAAATAACTAAAATCTTAACTAAAAACTAGACCATCACTCTAGTCAACAACACATAATACGTAATTTCAATCAGGAGAGACTCATTTTTTTAGTAAGTAGTAAATGATATTTATTGAACAAGCGTGATAGATAAAGGTGAAAACGTCTCTGGTGATTAGAGAAAAGGGGAGGTGAATGAGCGAGTAGTATAAAATAAACCCCTGATGGAGTCTAGACTCTGGTGGTGTGGTAGCAGCTTCTGGTGAACTCTGTACTGAAGTAACGGAGTGTAAGGTGAGATGGTGATCTGGGAGGAAGAGGAGGGAGCTTCTTCCATGGAGGTGGACGGGATGGAGGAAGGTCACGGTTATTGCTCTGGACTGACAACTGACAGAGAGGGAAACAGATTTTAAAGTTTGACGGCTGAATCATGATTGGTGGTTAGAGATCGTGGAGGAATCTGATTTGATAACCAAGCAAAGAGCAGATACTCAGTGGTTCGACCCGTTTGGCCCGTTCAGTTTTCATCTCTGAAAACCATCACTGTTTATCTCGTTCCACTCGTCTTAGAATTAGACAAATAATCAATTATTAGCAGCCTCTGGTATGTTAGTTAGTTTTTATCATCCTTCATGTGATTATAAGACACAGAAAACCTTCTCCATGAATCATGTCCTGTGATCTTTTTTACCAAAGAAAAAAGAAAATAGTTTCAACATGAAGCTGCATGTGAGCCTAAAAGTGTTTTTACACATATTGATAATAATAATGATCATTTTATTTGTTTAGCACCTTTCATACAAGAAATGGAGCTCAAAGTGCTTTAAAACTAAATAATTAAATTGCACCAAGTTAAAAGGACAAAAACAACATAAAAGCATGTAAAAAATAAATAATGTAACATAAAATGGAAATTAAAACCTACTTGATAACATTAACAAAAATAATATTAAGTAAAGTGAAAATACAATACATAGAATGTGTAATTCACTGGTGGTAATTTGAGACTTAATAAATGAAAACTCAAAGTATTTCTTAGTGAACATAATGTGTAAATCTTTGCCTCGGTCTCTGAAGTTATAATAAAACAGAACCTCTCTTTTCTCAACAGACATAAACTCACCACTGGTCTCAATTAACAGAAATAAAACCTCTTTCAGTTTATTGATCCCAGAACATCTTCCTACTGGTTTAACCTCACTGTGGGTCTGAGGGTTAAAAAACACACCATACAAAGTAATGTTCAGTCTCTGGCCTCTTATGAATCTGTATGTCTGTTTGCATGTTATGTTCAACATGTCATTTACATTCTCTGCTCCAACTGAACAGTTTTTTCTGACGTAGCCAGTGTGAACCAACAGTGTCAGTGATGTGTTACCAAACAGCTTTTTTTCCTGGTAGCTTGTTAAATACACATTTTAGAGAAGTCAGAGACAGTGACAATCAGCTTTTCCTCTTACAAACGCCTGGTAATAATATGATAACATGAAGACACATACAGGCTTTGAAACTGCAGTCATTATTGTAAAATGTAAACTTGAAATGAATAAATATTCTCTTCAGTCATTGAGCTGCAGTGAAAGTCCCAGACGACAAACATGTTTGTAGAAATGTAGCTTCAAAACACTTTTTCATTCATTACAACTGACTGTTGATTGATTACAAGCAGAACTTATTAGTTATCATAATAAGCTAATTAAACTAATAACAGATGTTTTGTGAGCATGAAGCTGCAGCAGAGAACCACAAAATGCTGCTGTGAGCTTTTGTTGCTTAAAAAGAGAATTTTATGCTCTATTTTATTTGTAAATGTGTGTGAAGAGTAAAACTGTATCTCAGTATACATGTGAACTAAAATATGTGAATGTGTCCAAAACTCTCTAAATATTTATCAGATATGAAGATGTGAAGAAGAATCTGAAAGTATTTTCTCATAAACTGAATGTAAAAGAGTTTTTATGAATGAGTTAAAGTGTATTTAGCTTCAACAGACTGGTGCTGCATAATAGCAGACTGTATCACTCTGCTCTCATTGTGCTTCAGTAGCTGTAGAGTCCACTCACCAGCAGGCAGAAGCATCTGTTGATTGAAATCTTGACATTACTGGACAGTAGTTGTTGCAGTTTAGCTGCAGCAGTGTAAGTCTATGTTAGCTAGCTAGTGCTACTTAATGTCTCAGTCAAACAGAAAGCTCTAAGCTGCATGTTCAGCTGCTTGGATAATATCTTCTTTTAGCAAAGTTGATCAATACTAGTGATGACAACAACTCTGATAAAGTGAAGATGTTCATCCAGAGTCCATCATAGACTTGTACTTGTGATCCTGGGCTCAGGATGTAGAAAAGCTGGACTATGGACAGATTTCCACACACATGTGCAGATCTCAGGTACGGCAGGAGTGTAGCAAAAGTCACCTGTAAAAAGCCTAAAGTGGAGTGACAGGACAGTGATTGAAACATCCTTCCTACTGAGGATCAACACGTGTCAGAAACAGGAGGATGCTACAACAACATGACCCTCCTCACTACTGGGACCAAAACCAACCTCTGAGCTGTGTAGCCCAGCAGGAGGAAACTGCTCATCAGATGGATGCTAATATCACTGTGCCTGCTGAGAGTCTCTCACTGCTGCTTTCATCTGTCAATCACTTTACATTTTAGGAGCATCAACACCTTTAGTTGTTCTCTTTGTGTAGGTTATGATGTCTGTACATGATATACAGTTACATTCTCAGTCTTACACTAACTTCTGTTTATCTGTTTCAGGTTCCTCCAGTGGACCGGTTGTTGGTTCAATTCTTGGTACTCTTGTTGTTGGTGGTGTTGCTCTGGCTGTGCTCAAACGGAAGGGTTACATCACAATAAATGGAAAAAAAGGTACGTTTAAATAAATTATTGTATCAATTTAATCATAATGAACAGATTCATTATAAATATCTCATGTTTATTGTTTTAACGTTTTTTTATTTTTCTGTTGGCATCCATTAAAAATCCACCAAGTCAACATTCATCTGTTATTAATTAAATTAAAAAAAAATATAGTAAATACATGAGTCTATTTTCAATTGTTCAGAGTTTCAAATATCATCAGATCTGTTGAATCAGTTCATATATTTTAAATGGAGGGTTTGAATTTTACATTTCAAGACAGTTAAACATCTAAATAATACTTTATTTTATTTTCATTTCATTTTTTTTATTATAACAATAAAGGGAACAAACAAACAACAAACAAACAGTACATTCTGAGTATTAACACGTTCTTTGTTTCTGTTGAGACCATTCTTCTTCTTCTTCTATTCTTCTTTCTCTATTTGTGCTGATTGCAGTTATATTCTACAAAAAATACCAGAAATGTAAGTTTAAAAAGAGATTGTTATTAGTAACATCCAATCACAATGATGCTTGTGTACAGTGAGGACATTATAACCTGACACTATGACACTATGACACTTGTATTAATGTTTACACTCATCACTACTTGGTTTGCTGCTGCAGCTCCACCAGCCCAACCTCCTCCTGATGTTTTTCACATTATTGTTGATGTAACTGAGATTTATGTTTATTAAGGATTATCAGCTGAATCTTTGTCACTGCTCAGATTCTTTGAGAGCTCCTTCAAAGATCAGAATCTTTTCTGACAAATCTGTAACTGTACAGTCATTATGATCAAAGTCTAACAGCATCATGTTTTCAGTCTCCAGAGAGTAGTTCTGTGTAAGACAGACGCTACTGAGCATGTGCAGGAATGTGGTTCTGTTTACAGCTTCAGCAGCTTGTTGTGCTTCAGATCAGTTTGTGGCAAATTAACATGTCAACCCAGAACAACACAGCTTATTGATCTGTTTTTAATCACTTATTCAGCTAATTGCCAGCTGTATCCTTTAAATTATCAATAAAATCTCAAATCAATTCTAAAACGGGGACAGGTTTGCATTGAACGTTGGGAGTTTGGTACAAAACATCACTGACTTCATGTCTTTTCAAAAAATGTCACATAAGTGAATCATTCAGAAAGTTTGGAGCAAAGAAATATAAAAAACAAACAAATCTTTAACTTTTAGGTTGAGTCAAATACATTGATATATAGTGCGTTCAGAGAAATACTGTGATAGATTTTGCACTCAGGATGAGATCAAGACTGTTGGGATTTTCCTGAATAAGATTTTGTTTTTCTTCCTGCAGATTCACCACCACAGCCAAATTAGGTCCCCCTTAATGACTCCAATCATTCAAGGGAAAAAGATCCTTCAGAGGATAGAGTGTGAGAGTGAAGACCTGGTTTTAAGGTTAAAGTCAGAATTAGTTTTAGGTTAAGAAAAGGATTCAGATGTTAAGAGGTTACATCATTCTGAACCAACTGCAGCTACATGTGAAGGCTTCAATGTTACACTGTTGACAAATAAATGCAAATAAATATTTATTATTATTATTATTATTATTATTATTATTATTACAAAATATGACAAAGAGCTAAAATATAAAATGCAAAGAAAAGTTTCAGTGTGACTGTATTGCCTGTTTATTTATGTGATTTTCTTTGTGATCATAAACATAGAAGCCAAAGTAGATAATTACTGCAATTGACTGAATGATGGATGGAGAGATGGTGATTTATTATATGTTTTATTTTTATTGACTGAATAATGTCAGAATCAGGTCATCAAGTCAAAAAGCCATAAAACAAATTCAAATACAGAATTAATTTTAAAAGAAATTTGAACTAGAAATGATTTTATTGATATGAAGCATCTTCACACAAAAACAACTTTTACATCACATCTACAAAAAAGGATAAAATCAATACTTTGTTAAGTCTTTTTTTTATGTCCTCATCATTAATTGTGAACGAACACTATCAGACGTGTTAGCTCGTTAATCTAAATGAAAAAACTGTGAAAGAATCAGAGAGACGTGAGGAAGAGGAGGATGAGATGAGGAAGAGATGGAAGAATATGCATCTGATGTCTTCTCTACATTAATAATTGCTTTTCTCTGCTGTAGAGAAAAACTGTGATGTTGCTTCCTGTTGTTAAGGTGCAACAGTAAGACACTAGTGCAGCAGTCTGGATGGTCAGAGTGAGGAAGAGGAGGAGGAAGAGAGCCAGCAGAGGAGCTGTGTGATCAGTGAGAGTGAGAGTGATGCCCAGATAAGCCAAGAGGAAGAGTAGTGACATGTTAGAGTATTTGATGAGGAAGGAAGTGAGGGAGGCAGAGAGAGCACAGAGTGATGATGTCACACTGTGATTGTGATATTATCAGCAGTGATGAGGAGGCTCCCCCCAGAGAGACAGTCCTGGATGAAGATGCAGGAACTCCTTCATGAAGCAGAGTTTGGAGCTGCAGATACTGCAGTCACAACATTTACTGTCTGCATTTGTTCACATTTATTTTTATTACTTCTCAACAAATTGTGTTCTTTATGTAATCTGTCATTTAAAAAAACAAACAAAAAAAAACCTTTATTGCAGGTTTTCAGTTAGTTATCAGTTATCAGTTTTGTCTCTTATTTCATTCACTCTGACACATTTATACAACTTTTGTTATTGACATAATGGGTGTAACTTTCACTGTTGACCCGTTTACTCCAATTTATTTTAAATTTCTCTTCTTTGTTTTTCTAATTATTAGTGATTTTTTTCCATTTCTTTCATCTCTTTGACTGTTAATATGTTTTAACATCCAGTCAGTTCTGTGTGCTGTTGTCCACATTTACCTTTGTTTCCTGACGGATTTTATAAAGTTTTGAGATTTTATTATTTTCACTGTTTCTGTTTATGAATTCCAGTAACTCATACCACTGATATATAATATCATATATTCTCTGATTGTTTTTATCTCCTTATTTGTGATCTGTATTAAGTTTAGTTGCAAATGTTTGAAACGAGTCTGTTTGGCAATGTGACATTTTAATGAATTTCAAGTGCTACATTATGTACAAAGCAAATGAGTTTTCAGGTATAAAAGTCTTTAGCAGCTTTTTATTCATGCTGCATGTCTCGTTTGACTGAAACTTTCACTTTGAATCTGTAATCCACATTTACCTTTGTTTCCTGATTTTATACAGTTTTGAGATTTTATTATTTTCAGTGTTTCTGTTTATGAATTCCAGTAACTCATACCACTGATATATAATATCAAGCATTCTCTGACTGTTCTTCTCTCTGCTGTTTGATGAGATAGCTCCTTATTTGTAATCTGTATTAAATTCGGTTAGAAATGTTTGAAATGTGTCTATCATATTATCTGTAATGCAGTTAATCGCTGTTCATTCATAAAGTGAGTTTGATATGTGACATGGAGTTTAAGTGCTACATTATGTACAAAGCAAATGAGTTCTCAGGTATAAAAGTATTCAGCAGCTTTTTATTCATGCTGCATGTCTCGTTTGGCTGAAACTTTCACTTTCTGTACTGCTGAAATTTTTCCAAATGAAAAGTGATTGTCATATTTCAGTTATTGAATCATGATTCTGCTGTTTTGTGTTTGCTTTTTAAAATAAAACGTTTCTGTAACAATAATTGCTCATTGTGTTTGTGAATTAGTAGTTGTCGAAGTTCTCATTTAAAAATCAGATCAGGAAGATGTAAATATTTTGCATATGCATCATGTGACTCTGTAATGTGAGAGGATGAAGTCCTACATATGGACACAGACATAATCTGACATAAACCGTTAGAAAGACGTCTCTTCTCTGGATCCTGATTCTTTAACTGCAGTCAGTGTCCATATTGGCCGTCTCAACCAAGTTCACCTCTGCAATAAAACCACTTTACCTGCACAGTCAGAACTTTGACTTTTTATACTTTAAAGTCTCCCTCCACTCACAAACATGTTTTTCTTCTTCTTCTTCCTTCAGTTGGATGTTTGAGCTTCTCTGAGCAGAATGATGTATGAGCAGAGTTTGTTTTTATATTTATCTGCTGAAAGAGGAAAGTTTCTCTGAGCTCACTGAAAATCTGAGTTTAAGACGTGAACCTAAAGTATTTTTACTCTGAGGTTTTTCTTACTGAAGTAAATGATGTGAATACTTCCTCCATCACTGCAGTACTTCCAGTCAGCTCCTGCAGCCTCTGTGTGTTTGCAGCTTAACTTTAAACATGTGAAATGAAGACAAACTGAATCACAGCTGAGTCAATAAAACATTGTTTAATGTTAATCATGAATCCACAACACAGCAGTTTAGTGAGTAGGAAAAAAAAAGTGAGTATTTACATCTACTGTCATACACGTCACAGTTTATACACATGCTAACACCATGAAGACTTTTATATATACACACACACACACACACAAGAAATACTTCTTAGCATCATTGTACAAAGGTGTACCATCATAGTAACTCACTGTCTGGATTTGTCATTGATGCAAAATACACAAAATAATAAAACCTCCCATCAGCTGCCCTGAAATCATCAGAATAATTAGACAAAAGGAACTTGTAATGTTTGCTGTTGTTTAGGTTTAAAAACAGTTTAACATCAGAAAGTACAAGGCAAGACGATCACAGTCTACATGTATACAAGGTTTGCCCTTTATGATCGGTAGAAATACACTCTCTGCTAGTTTATGTACACACAAATCACCAAATGTCGTCTTTCCCTTCACATTCCTCTTCTTTTTATCCGTTGCAGCGTTTACAAAAAACAAAGAAATACAAACTGAGTTCAGTGGTTTTAGTGTCACATCATGCTGTTGCTAGTCTAAGCTGTGCACCACTCTTTTCAGACTATTTCACAGACTGTAGCCCTTCCTTCAGACACATTTTCACATATTAAGCAAACATCATTAAGACACTTTGCTTTTGTCACTTTTGGAAAGAACCAACACTTATAACATTTCCTCGCTCTCAGGCTTGAATATTGTGCGATTATTTATGAAATAACTCAAAAACTAAGAAGCCCAAGTGGAACAAACAAAAGTTTGACTACTTTAAATTGGACATTATGAAGAATGGCGGGATATGCATGCCTGCGTGTGTGTATGTTTGTGGCGGGGGAGGGGTGGGTGTTTGCGCGCGCGCCAGCGTTTTACGAATTACTCTTTTGGCGGACTGAAAACCCGCCAACTCACAACCTCGGGTTTTCAAGAATGAAGATGTCGTTTCAATGTAGACACACGTGGGGTCGCTAGTTTGTCTGGTTCGTTGAGCCATCCACTGTCTGTTAAAACAGCGACGAAGAAGACGAAGTAAAGCGGGGGAAAAAGGGGGTGTTGTAGGGGGCGCGGTCGGGGGTCCATTTTGTGGGACCTTAATACGCATGACGTCACTGGGAATTCCCTTACTTTCTTTTTTCAGTCCCTTCTTATGAGGTTAGACAACAATAGCCAGAAAATTTGAGTTCGTCATTTCTTTCTCTCATTTTATTCTTCACAGCAATGGCAGGCGGTCACTTAAAAAGCGGTCATAAAGCGCAAATCATCAGATGTCAGTGGAGATACAAGATACACAGCAATTATATATCAATCCATTAATTAAAATGAGTACCTTCACGTTGAAAAAGGACAAATCCAGGTTTGTTAAGAAAAACACGTAAACCTGTAACCAATATATATGTATGTTAAAGTAGAGAAAGGTTGTTCGAATTAAAATAGCTAATATCATTGTAGGAAAGCAAAGATATGTTGATTAAAAACGTATTCGTGATACGTTACAAACAAACGTAATCGCGGACAAAATACGTTTTCTTAGAATTTCTTAGAAACGTAATTGAGAATGCAGTTTAGTTGTGTGGGAACGCAATTTTGAGGAGACAGGGTTGAAAGAAAACAAGCTGAGCTTTGTATCCTGAACTTTTACACTGACACCAGAGTATTTAGAACGGTCATGTTCAGAGTGAGATCAATTATGATTTATGTTTTTTATATCAGTAATTGAGAAAGTTTGGCTGATAGATTGCAGGTGTTTCAGCTGAGTTTCTGTTTATATGTATTGTTGCTGCTATTTTAATCAATCTTATTTAAACATTTTTCATCTCATGTGCTTTGTGAATCTTGACTATTCTCTTCACATTTTGTCAAATTCTTTAGAAGTCCGTTTTATATTTTGAAATCTGTTTTATGTTCTGTGTAGTGCTGCTGTCGAATATATATATACGGCGACTGAGGAGTGATAATATTTAGATGAATTGCTGTGATGAAGCGCTCATAATGTTCTGATCAGGTCTGACTGTAGTTTAAGAGAGACAGATACAATAGAAACACAGTTGTGGATTCACAGGCATTAAAAGTGGGTAAAGAAAGAAGGAAACATCCTGAATCAAACCTGCCAGAAACTCAGAGTGTTTGATGGGTGGCGTTTAAATGCAAGATTCAGCTTCCTTTCACATATGAAAAAAAAATAAATTAAAATCACAGTTTGCTCGTCAGAGATACAAATTAATTTGCTTTGTGAACAAAAAGACATTTCAAGCACATACAGGAGGAAACATGATTTACTAGTTTAACACAGAATTTCATCTCCCAGATCACTGTATGAAGAACCGACACAGAACTCATGTTGTCGAGGTCTCACACATGTGGCCGAGGTTTCTATGGCAACCTAAAGTTAAAGTAAACACTGGGAAATCTACTAAACTGTAGGTTTGAAATTTCAACCAAACATTGACCAAATATCTATCTCCTGCATTTCAACATGAAAAACTTCCCGAGTGACGAACTCCACACGTCTGAACAACAAGATACTGAAAACAAACATATATTATTGTCAATTGAAAGTTAATGTGGAAACACTCACCTGGTGCCGAGTTCCACTAGAAATCCAACAGCCACAACGCAGCGTCCTAAACCTTCCAACTCTACTCACTAAACCTTTATTTTTATATTTAAAATCAAGGTAAAAGGACATGTTTATCCTGTAATAGTGCTTGTGTTGTTTAATTCACCTTTTCCACAGCACATGTGGAACTAATAACATCCTGATGAGTCAGCATGCATCAGGACCCAGAAACTGACACACCTGACTGGAACGTAGCCGTCGTTCATGTCATTAATCACACCTGCGCCTCGTCTACACTACAGAAAAGTCTCTCCTGCACAGCTCATTAATCTAATGAGCTGTCAGTCCACACAGCCAGCATCTGCAGCAGCAAATAAAATATTAATGTTAAAAAAAATGGAAGCATTTCACTCTTATTGAGGACATTTTTATGAGCTGATGGCAAAATCACCGACACATTGAAAGGATAAGACGAGTGTTATTCCAAAGAGCAAAACTGACAATGTGTTATTCGTGTGTGTTTGTCCGTCTCTTGATACTTTCTGACTTCTCTGCTCTCTCTTTGGCTCTCAGCTCAAAGCACATTTGTTCCAGCTGTAGACCTTTAAAAATGAGTCACAAATATGTACTTTCATTTTTCAAAAAGGCTTCATATTTAGCGAATGTTGCTCAAACAGGAGTAAGTAGTATGTTGAGGATTATTTTCAGCGGCGGATTAATACACATTTGGTGCTCTAGTGAGTATTTACAGCAGCAGGACGGTGTGTGTGTGTGTGGCACTGAGAAAAAAACCAAAACAAAGCAGGTAAAACAACATCTAGTAAGAAACACATGTATGATTTAGAGTTTGTTGTATGTTTGAGACTTTGTGATTAAGATCTACACACATAAATCTGACAGGACTCAAATGCTCTTCTTACAAAGTTACAGCTCATAATGTACAGCGTCTTCTCTTGTTATACTGAGAATATGATCCAGAATACACTGAGCATTGTGACAGAAGCAAGGTGTGTTGGTTAAGCAGCTGAATCAGGTGAGCTAACAGCTGTTCTCACTTACGTTTTCTTCATCTCAACCAAAAAAAAACAAAAAAAAAAAAAAAAGAGAGAGGGGAGGGGTTGGTGGCTCAGGGCGACAGCATCAACACAGTCTAAGCTGGTGGCTAAAAGTAAAAAGTTTGATCATTTTAAAACAAAAAACACAAGAATATAGTCCTTCACAGTACTTTAACACCAGTATCACCCAGATGAAATCTTGTAGATTTAATGTTCTTGGTGATTTAAGTGGTTCTGCTTCTTAAAACTATAAACAGACATCAGTGCACAGAACAGTAATTTACCTTTATGGGTGTCTCACAGTCTCTATTGAAGCTTTACCTTTCAATAAATGAACATGCATACAAAACAGTACCCTGATTAAAAAAAATACAGGCCTTACAGTTCATTACTTTCATAAAAAAATGGCAAAAAAGTGTACATTTATTATAGTTAATTATTCTCTTATAAATCCATCTGATGCCTCGCACACATTTACAGGTTTGTCTTTCTTCCCTTGAACGCATCATCAGCTAAAATTAAACCCCTCACAGGTTAACAAATCCTCTTCAACATCACAACCTTCAATTCTATTATTTTTTGACCCCTGAAATGATGGAATACAACATTTTCAGGAGCTACGGCATCAAAACCTGCCGGTGTTTGTGTGTGAGGCGTCTTCACACACATCATGTTTCATCGAGCAGCTACTGATGGCTCCAGACGCCATTTATCTTGCATATTTCTACACTGGTTTCACCTTCGATCAAAAGTATCAGGATTAAATATAAATTATATTTATATATTTCTGTATACTGTATTACATTTATCTACATACTTTGATTCTTTTGTTGGAAAATATAAATACTTTTCGGCTCCGTCACGTCCGTTGTTTATTGTTAATACTTCAGGGAAAAGTGTCATTGAAATGGCTTCTTTCAGTCGGCACACTTTTGATCTGTTTGCATAAAAAAAACACTTTCTGTTTATCCTGTAAATAAAATGAAGGTGTGAGGAATGAAGCAGAAGCATTTACAGCTTCTAAATGTTATTTGGCTGCTTGTTGCTCAGATGGAAGAACTAACTTGTGCATGTGAGTGATGCTGACGTCTTCATTATTACTATTTCTTTGCTTTTTCCTCTTTTGTTTTCAGTTTGATCATCACTTTATTTGTACGCAGGATCTAAATAATCCCAACAGAGGCTATAATCGCTGTCTCTGCTTTGACCGTTTCTGCGTTTCTAAACAAATATATGAAGATTATAATTCTTATATGTTTTGGTGCTTTGTTGCTCCATTAAAGTGCTGCTTGTTTTAACATCTTCAGAGCGAGGTATCAACAGGATATAACCTCTATTTACCTTTTGAATTAAAGATCTTTAACCTTCATGAATGATCACGTTTAATGTTATAAGTGAAAATAAAATCAATAAAGCACACGTGTGTCAGAATTAAACTATTTGATTAAAACAGATTTCTTAATTTAACAAAGCAAATTAAGCTCGATGTGCTCGTACCAGGATGTAATGACATCAGAACGGTTGTTTGGTTAAAGGAAAACATTTCCAGCTGTGAGGACAAACAGCTGGATTACTGAAGATGGGATGTGAGAGAGCAGAATACTTTGACCTTTATCTTTCTCTCAGTTAGGACCTTCAGGTTTTTACCTTCAGTGACTAGTTTAGTTTGGTCATTGGACCAGGACACCTGGGAGTTTCTCTCACTTCTTTCTCTTCTTGCTCTCTTCTGGAAAGAGTTTATGTTCTGTTTATTGAAATCCTCCAAGTTATCAGCTGACACTTCACTCCTCACTGACGCCGTGTCCCCACGCCACCTTCGCTTGCTCCTCCTTAGTTGCTGCGATTATGGGCTGGGAGATCTTGCGTGGCATGGGCCTGGGTGCAGAGGGCTGTGGCGGTGCAGACTGGGTGTTCAGGTCCTCTTCAGGGATACATCCCTCTCTGAGGTAAGGTTTGGGGGGGAGGGCTGGAGGAGGCTCATGGAGGTGGTAAAGAGGTGGGTGGTGGGGGATGTAGTGTGGGTGGAAGTGGTGGTGATAGTAGATGTGTTGGGGGTGCGGCAGGCCATCCTGCTGCTGTGGTTGTACTGGAGCTCCAGTGGAGGCCGACCCCGGAGCCTGGGGCTGGATTTGGCCCCCGGCCTGGGCCGGGGTGACGCCTCCTGGAGCAGAGTGACTGCGACAGGGTGGGGGTTTGACTCCGTCCAGGACTTCAGGCTCGGAGACGCTGTACCTGACGGGCTGGTAAGGCGAGTCAAGGTCTTCCTGGTCGGTGGTCCAGGCCTGACTGCTGGGGACGGACTCCAGGGTGTCTGTGCGGCTGGCCGGGGGGTCAGAGGAGGAAGCAGGGCCGCCGAAGTTGCTCTCACTGAGGGATGAGACTCCTGAGCTGGCGCTGCCTGACAAGGTGGAGTTACTGCCATCCAGGATGGACTGTGGACTGGTGGGCGAGGCAGGTATAGGGTGCAGGGGAGACTGGAGAGAGAGAGAGAGAGGGAGAGGGAGAGGGAGAGCAAGTTAGTACTGATTTATCCAAAGATTTCTTCACACTGTATGTAGAAAAGTAGAAACTAAAGAAAACTGAATAACAGACAGAAACAGAGAGGAAGGCATCTGAAAAGCATCGACGGCGAGCAGGAAACCAGACAGACACTTTGCTCATTTCTTCTTGTTCACATCCACTCCTGTTTGTGTTGCAGTCACATACAGCAAATGGATCATCTCTTCTCATCTCAGAGTTGACATGTGAAGTATCAAATCAATCAAATAAAAAAAAAAGCACACATGCACAGAATGAACTCAAATGAATTTTGCTCATAAACTTTCACAAAGTCTTTCTCTGGATGGCTTGTTTTGTGTTTCTGTTGTAAATTCACTGTTGAAAGTTGTAGATTTTTCACAACTTTAAATGAAAAAGTTTCTTGCTTTCACAAAAGCCTTTTTCAAAGTCATCAGACCAAAACTGTGCAGAAACAGATGAAAACATCTGATGTGACGACAGTCAGTGAGACTGTAAACTATACAACATAGTTCAAACAAAAATCGACACAAAGAAATTTAGACACACTGATGTGTCTTTCTTGGGGAGTGCAGACAGACAGACAATCATCCAGACCAACAGCAGGAGTGAGGAGGAGGAGGAGGAGGAAGAGGAGGAGGAGGGTACCTTTCTTAAGGAGCGCGCAGGGAGGGCTGGAGGGAGGTCGCTGACCTGGTGGTGGAAAGCGTCAAAGTGCATCGACAGGTGTTGCCCTACAGGGGGAGACACAGCAGGACTGACTGAGAGAGATGCACACACACCTCGGACCAGAGAAGAAGAGAAGGAAGAAGAGGAGGAGGAGGATGGAGAGAAGGAGAGAGAGTGAAGTAGAAGTGGGGAGGAGGACCAGGAGAGAGGAGGTGGAGGAGTGTGTGTGTGGGGAGGAGGGAGGTGTTCTTTCAAATAGCCTGTCAATTCCTTTAAATTTGTGGATTCTTTTTGTTGTTAAATCAGAGTGAGGGAGCTGCTACACTGGCCAAATGGTCTTATTTTGATCTGCTTGTATTGACGAACAGAAGTTAAAGGAGCAGTTTGACCAAATCAAACACTCAATAAGACTTTCTCTCTTACCCACAGTGGTATCAAGCCATGCAGAGAGAGATATCCACCTCATAACTCCACTGTAGTCAGTGTTATTTACAGTAACATTTGTGGTAACATGTTTCCAGAAACAAGTCTCAGTTACTAATAATCCACAGACTTCAGTGTGAGCAGCTGTCAGTGTGAAAATGTCTTCAGGTGAAAGTAGTTCAACATCTGGAACGACTGAAGTTACTGGAAATAATCCTGATATGAGTTAAACCACCAGAAGTCGTTGAGCTGTAGCTTCAGCTGTGAGTCGAAGTTCAGACCAAAGTGAACATCGACGTGAGTGTTTCTGAAATATACAACAACATCATCTCACACATGGAACCATATCTCAACAAAACACCACACACACACACACACACACACACCAGCATACAAACAACACATATACACTGCTGAGGAACCCGAGTGGAGGTTGGGACGCACACACATGACGAAATGCACAAACAAACACACACAATACAAACCTGGTCTCCAAACCAGTGGTTCCCAACATGGACACCATAAGATTAATGATATCTTATACTTATATATATACTTATACTTTTAAATATATAACAATGGAATAAAAAATTAATAAATATTAAAATCACTCTGTTATAATTATAAAACTCTGTAGCTAATGAGGTGACAACTCACAGTTATCGGTTGTCATAGTAACAAACACACTTTCCGGCACTGGAAGTTTTTCAGGAGCTCAGAAAACTGAAGACAAACGGCCAATCAGAGGAGTCCAACCTGCAGGTCGTTCTCTCTCCACAGCAACAGCAGATCACATGACCAGTTCAAATACCTGCAACCTTTTGTTTTTGTTTTGTTTTGTTTGTCTTTGTACATCTTAAATACAAGCTCAATTTAATTTCATTAAAAAATAAAAGAAATACTAAACATAAATATATAATTTATATAAAATAAATAATGTGACATATCTTTTCAATTATTACAATTATTATATTTAATAGTGTTAATTGTTTATTTCAGGTTAGATATTTTTTTGTAAATGTGCACAGCATCTATTGGCTTTAATCCTGAATGATTGAGCATGATATTATTTAAAGCCTATAGCTGGATCTGTATCAAAGTCTGATATATCTTATTCCTCTGTGCTGTAGACCTTGGCTTGGCTGGTGCTACATATCACAACCTCTTGACTTTGCACTACATTATACATTTCTTAAAGAACATCAGAATAAAGTCAAGAGGTTGTGATACAGTATGTAGCAGAAATCATTTGCTTTTCCTTAAACAGACAGAAAACACTTGGCCCAACTCAGAAATGGACAAACACATGCACAAAAATGCACACAAACACAGAACAAACACACATACACACACACGCACACACACACACACTTAGCAGTAGTGTCATACCATGAGGCTGGTTGCGTGGGGGCACAGGAGGCGCCATAACACTGCCAACGTGGGCAGAGAGGAAGGGGAGGGCTTCTCTGGTACCACTGTCCAAACTCCAACTACTGGGGGTGGTGAGGACTGAAGGAGGAGAGGAGAGGAGAGGAGAGGAGAGGAGAGGAGAGGAGAGGAGAGGAGAGGAGAGGAGAGGAGAGGAGAGAAGAGGAGAGGACAGGAGAGGAGAGGAGAGGAGAGGAGAGGAGAGGAGAGGAGAGGACAGGAGAGGAGAGGAGAGGAGAGGAGAGGAGAGGAGAGGAGAGGAGAGGAGAGGAGAGGAAAGGAGAGGAGAGGAGAGGAGAGGAGAGGAGAGGAGAGGAGAGGAGGAGGAGGAGGAGAGGAAAGGAGAGGGGGGGGGGAAGATCAGTGGACTGTATTTTTACATATAATCTTGCACACTGTGAACGTCTGTACGAGTGTTTTTGTGCTCGTCTACCTTTCTCAGCTACAGACAGGTTGGGGTCGCTGCAGGGTTTACACGGACCGATCACCTGGTGGAACAACGCTCGCTGGAAGTTCGTTGGCTGAAGAGAAAGACAAAAAGTTATACAACACGTCCTGCTGACACTGTTGGAAATACAATATCCAAAAGCCATCTGATCATCTTAAGATAAATGAATAGACACAGTATTTGTTTCTTCCATTGAACTGATGGTTTTTAGTCAGTGAACAGCGGTTGAATGAACCTGGTTGACATATACTGTAGTAGAAAACCAGTCCTGAGGCATGTGACCTATGTATTAGTTCTGTTTGAAAGGTCAGATTATAATTTATCAGCGTTCACCACAGACGACTGTCACCACTCTGGTTCAGGCAGAGATACAGACAAAGTCAGTTTCAAAACTTAAAAGCATCACTGCGTCATGCCGCTTCATCCCCTCCATACCTGTCCGTTCTCTGTGATGTTGGTGTACATCGCACTGCTCGGTCTGTCTCTGTGTGGCGGCAGCAGCATCAGCATCTCTCTGTTGTGTCTGTATTTGTCTGGCAGAGAAGGAGAGCCAACTGCAGACCGGAGATAAAATGTACCAGAAAAAAATGTTTATTGTAAAATACTGATACTAAATGAGATGTTTCATGTAACTTCATGTAAACACATTTTTTCTGTGTTGAAATGGTACATGTATCTGAGCTGCTTACCTCTGATGGTGGAGGGGGTGGAGTTTATCATCTGAGAGGGCGCTGAGTGGGTGGAGCTAAGACTGGAGGAGGAGGGGCTTGCCTGCAGCCAGAAAGTCGTGATAGTAAGAAAATACAAACTACAGTGACACAATAGTGTGGAAACATGAAAGCAGTGACGTTCAGCTATGTATCCTTTTATGGATTTGCCTCTTTCACTGTGCACTTGTTTTACTGACCCCGACAGCCCTGAGCACCACTGACCTGCATGCGGTAGAAGTCTTCTGGGTGCTCCACCACCATGCCATCAGCCAGGATGAGCAGACTGCCGACGTTCCCTGTCTCACTGGAGTTGTGAGAGGAGAGAGAGGAGGAGGAGTTGCGCACTGGAGTCAAAACAGCTATGGGACTGGGGGGAGGGGAAAGGAGGGATGGCGGGAAATAGAGGAGTAGGGGTTCAAGTAGAAGGAGAGGGAGGGAGGGGAAAGAGAAGGAGGGTGGGGAAGGAGGGCAGGAGGAGGAAAGCAAGAACAGAGTGGGAGAAGAGGCATGGCGAGGAGAGGAAGGTCCAAGCAAGGAGCCATGCAGAATACAACAGAAAATAAAAGGAGGGAGACCGAGCAACAACCAAAACATGCATGAGGTGATTTAATGAGAATGACGCAGGAGTTTGTAGTCAAGACATGCAGGAAGCAAAGATGTAGAGTGATGAGGAAGAGGAAGAGAGAAAGAGAGAGAAAATGGTAGAAATTCAGTGTGATGTGTGCAGTAAAGAGTAGAAAGTCCACAGATGCAGTGAGGAAACTAGCAGAGATCCTTAATGATACAGATACAGCAGGTGACAACAACACACGTCATTGTGAGAACGGATGGAGAAGCCAGTGAGAGAGAGGTATGTGTGTTGACTATAAAGTGTGATGAGGATGTGACACCATGTGAGTGTGACAGGCTGTCGCTCAGTGAAGACAAAGCGGAACAATATTACAGTGCAAAGTCTCAGTTGTGGTTAAAGTGAACATTTGTGTGTGTGTGTGTGTGTGTGTGTTGCTGACCTGTGCCGGTGCATGAGTTTGAAGCCCTCGGGGCTCATGGGGCTGTGAGAGGCCAGGATCCCTCTGGGAGTGTTGGCTCCTGAACCAGTTTTGTCTAAACCAGGCAGCCCCTGTAAAGCCACATAGAAACACTGCTCTGAATATTCACACTGCCTTCAGATATAGGTGTATATCATATGTGTGTGTATGCATGCATGTTTCAAAATAAGAGACTCTAAATTTAAAACAAAAGTGTTGACCAGACACATTCACATATAGTAATGTTGGATCTAAAAGGTGAAATGTTCAGTTTCATGGCAGTGTCACAAGCTAGCTAGAAGCATAATAACATTCTCTTTGAAGAAGCTGCTAATTAGCTTTTTTCACTGTGATGATCCTCAAGCTTCCAGCATGTTTACAATAGAAGGGATGCTCTTCTAGACTCAACATCAGTTTAGTTTTGGTTAGTCATACTGTATTTTGGCTTTGAAGAGCTTACAAAATTATTTCTGAACAACTATTATGTGTATGATTTTCTCTTTATTTTTTCTTCCTTGAGCTCTGCAGTTTAAAAAAAAACCAAACTTGAAATAGAAGAGACTGAAAGTTGTCAGTGTGAATGTTTCTCTGCACTCACGTGGCAGAGGCTGCTCCTCATCATCTGGAACTGATCTATCAGCTTCTTGTGCAGGGGACGCATTTCTGGGTGCACCAGCTTCTCGTGCACCGCCAGGCCGACACCTAGAATGTGAACCTGTGTGAAACCAGCAAAACATCAGTGAATGTTTTTAGTGTGTGGAGAAAGTGGAAGTCCTAGTGTGACTATTAGGTCAACATTTCCTCATTGACCAACCCTTGATGAATCTAATAGCATGTAATTAGCTCATCACATTCATGTTTCTATGGGGATAAAACCTTCACAATCAAAAACCATAATGCCAAGAAGGACAGAGTCAACTTAATGTTTTGATTTAAAAAAGGACAACTGACAGCATAATACAGGTGTAAAGAATTCACTTCAATGTATGACATGAGAATCAGGCTAAGAAAGGAAAAGGATAAAATCTAAGAGTTTTATGAGACAGATTTGTCTTATCTGATGATTTTGGGGATGTTCTTCTATAACTTAACTGACTTAACAAATTTTAGTTCATAAATGAAACGCCAATGAAAAGCTTCTTAATTCTTGTAAATGACGACACATTCAGGGCTTTTACATCATGTCTCACCTGCTCCTGCATGAGATCTTTGAGCTGTGTGATCTTCTCTGTGTCTTCAGGGTGGCTGGTGATGTAATCCTTGTCAAAGAAAGCCTGGTCACCAAGTTAAAAAACACATCATTATAAGCTGTTATCACTGATGAATGTTGTTATTTTCTTACTACTTGAACAGTGATTTAATAATAACCTGCAGCAACACTGAATTTTCATTATTATATTAATATTCAAATTAACAACAATACAAGTTTGTATTTTCAGGTTTTTTACACCTGCTTCAGATGTGGCTCAGCTTCATGGGGACTGACTCAATGTTTTAAGACATGTTTTAAGATGCATATAAAATATTCTACCTTGAATATTATATGAATATTATATGAAAATATAATTTGTGTTTTTTTCACACAAAAAGTTCAATTATCTTGTTAAAATCCTCCTTTTCCCTCATTCTCAGTGTATGTGCACTGTAGACTTCAAGTCTGCACATCAAACTTTTGTAAGTTGAATATTGGACCAGGATTGGCTCCAAACTATTTGTGATGTCACAAATCATCATTGTAGGCTCACCTCTTAAAATTGTATTTTCAGTGAGCTCAGAGAAACTTTCCACAAACAGCTTTCTAGTGTCACACTCTGCACATTACAACTGTAGGCACAAGAAGAAAAACATATTTGTGAGTAGATGGGGACTTTAACACTTTTGGTCTGACCTCTTGGTATCTGGCGATTCCTCCGTTAACGGCGGCGTCGATGACTCCGTTCAGCGTCATGCTGAGCAGGTTGATGTTGCCGTGCAGCTGCTTGTGTTGATACTGACTGATCAGAGTCCGCAGCTCCTGGTTCTTATTCTCCACCACAGCGATGGCGTTTTCTAACGGACTCACCTCGACCTGAGTGAGAGACACACAGAAATGGGTGACAGACATATAGAGAGAGGCATACACTGAGATTTCCTGTTGGTGAAGTTTCAGTAGGTGGCACTCTTGCTCAAATACAGAGCAGACAAAGGCAGTATAGTTTCAGTTATATCTCTTTGTGCAACATTAACTGCTGTTGCTGGAACATAAAACACTTTGTGTTTCCAAGGAGTGATCTACCAGTGTGAGTGTTCAGGACAAAAACATATGAAGGCTTTCATTAATTAGTAGAGTAGGTGACTAGACATTGGCAATAGCAACCAGACAATTAGGGCTGCAAATAATGATTTTTATTATCAATTAATTGTCTAATTATTTTTTCAAACAATCTATTAAGTTGTTGTTTGGTCTAAAATTATGAAAAATGTCTGTTTCGACCAACATGACGTCTTCAAATGCCTTGTTTTGTCTACTATTCAGTTTACTGTCATAGAAGACGAAAGAAACCAGAAAATATTAATATATTAATATCTACTAATCTATCAATTAATAAATCTATTCATTGATTTAACAGTTGGCAGCTAATTGATTAATTGAATAATCTTTGCAGTTCTACAGTGAATATGTATCTACCTTCAACTATTAAGATATTTTTTTCTTTCACTCACCAGTTCTCTCTTCTCCACCTCAAACCAGCGTGAAATGCCAGGCAGAGGGTGAGTGAGGATCAGAGTCGTCCTCTCTATCCAAAGACTCTGAAACACATCACACAGCAACCAGTGAGACAGACTGTCTCAAAATACAAGGTGACACGTTTGATCCCAACAGCGGCATCACTGAGGTCGTTTTGATAAACAGGTACAATCATCATTAAACTTAACAAATGTAACTGACACTGTAATGTGCTGTTTAGGTCACGTTTAATGGGAATTCTGCAATATTTAATGATTGTGGTTTTAATTTTGGTCTTTTGGAGTCTTTTCAAACATCATAATGAATTGGACAGAAATTATTATTTATATTTATATCCAATATTATGAAATGGTGATCATAGCTTAAGTTTAATTAAACCAGTAGAAACTGGTTCCAGCTGTGAGGAAGAGTGGAGTTTGAACATCTCGGACAATTCAGGCGTCCCCATTCAGGACAGACCTTCGTGTAAAGGGACGCGTTACTCGAGCCGCCAGTACAACACAAAGAGGATCCAACTTCTCCTGTAGGAAAACATTTTCTAGAACCAACCACACAATGTCTAGCACCAGCAAACTTTCAAGACATTAAGAAAGTGAGTTACAATAAGTGAGGTGGCATCTATTGGATGGATTGCGATTGAAAAGTGAAGTATCCGGATACACAAATTAAACACACTATCGCCACATAGAATGACTGAAGACTTACAAGCTGAGTTTAACTGGTATTATTTAGCTTTGTTACAGTTTGTTGGAAATTATATTGGATTTAGATTTTTTGTTTATTTTAGCTGGATTGATATGTTTTAATTTAACCACAAGATGGTGCTACAATCTGTAAAGCAAAGACAGGTAACGGGTGACGCTGAAGATGGTTTGTGAATGATGTATTTATCCTACAGGACGTCTTGTGTGATGTTTCAAAATTCATAAAAGGTGCTTTTTTATTCTATTTATTCTGAAACTTTGGGCTTTGATTTAGTACAATGCTGCTTAAATAAAGAAGTTGATATAACAGGCAAGTCTGTGTACAGTCAGCCCTTTTTGTCATATTAGTTTTTATACATCTTATTACAGACAGTATAAATGTGACATGTTCAAGTAAAGGAAGAAAAGGAAGATACAACAGACAAACACAGAGGTCCTGCTCCTTCAACAGTTAGGAGTTTGATCTTCTCCTCACTCACCTTGAACTCGTTATCCCGGTCTTTGGGTCCTTTGTGGAAGGGCCGATCGTAACGGAAACGGCGAACGTTGTTGACACGGTAGAAGCTCTTGATGCGGTCGGGGACTCGGTCCATCTGGAGGACGGTGACGCTGTCTGGTACCGGTGTCACTGCGTAAATCTGGAGGTCTGAGCCCAGAAGGTCAAAGAGCTAATAATGAATACTGAATAAATGTAATACGTAGACTCAGACTGGTGTTCACCACGCACTGACTCTGTAATGAGACTAATGTAGTGGTATTTATGAGAGATGCCACAGAATAATTATCTTATGAACATGTGAGTCCTGTATTAATATTAAAATGAATCACATGTAACACACACACACACACACACACACACATCAATGCAAAGTGCTTCCTGTTTTGCTGAAGGATACACTGTGCGTCACACTGCAGAATGGCCTCATCCGGCTGATTGGGGTGCTGCATTGCAATGGCCTGTGGGAATTCTCCCAGCATCCTTTGCTGGAAGGCCTCGAGCCTTTCATAGTCATGGCCGCGACAGACAAACTCTTTGTTCTAGTATGGATTAATCAAAACAACAAACTAGTCACTTTAATAGTCTGATCATTTATGTGAAAAGCTCTATTCCTACATAAAAGCAGTTTACTTTACTTACTTACTAGTTTTACTTGTTGATGGTATACTTGAATCGGTAAGAATTCAAGAACAGCTGATACTGTAAAACAAATCTAAAAGATAAGAGTGTGACTCACTCTGAGGAAGAAGGGGAACTTCCTGCCGTAGAAGCCCACCCTGAAGAACTCCGGCTCCAGACGCTGCTGCTCCATAATGTTGTCATAATATGCTGCCTCCATTTTCTACACACACAGGTCACACAGGGCAGATAATGAGGAGGATAAAGTCATATTTACCATACCTTTCATTACTAAATTCTAAATTTGAGAAATAGAAAATTATGTTTATTATTTGTTTGTTTCATTATTTGTTTCACTGCCAGAGTAAAATACAAAACTCATAACTATAAAAAACTCAAAACTATAAAAGTGTTACATAATATCACAAAATATTTTTCAGTGCAAAGACATCTGTGACGACTGAGAACGGCGACAGAAGTGATATGAACGATGAGTAATGGTCTTCTAGATTTACAAGTAATGTGCTCTCTGAGTATTTGATATGAAACCACAGTTTGAGTGTGATGCAGCTCACCCGTATCCAGCTGAGACTCTGATAGTCATAGAGAGATTCATACTGAAAGGCCAGCTCCCTGCACAGAGGAATACCATACTCCCAACACTGGAGGACACACACACACACACACACACACACACACACACACACACACACAACTTTTTTAGCATGGTTTTAAGCAAAAATAGTGTTCATGATGTTCACTACACTTATCTTTCTCTCTCCCCTAATCTTGTTGAAGTAGTGAATGAACAGCTATGAGTGTGTGTGTGTGTGTGTGTGTGTGTGTGTGTGTGTGTTTATACCAGAGTCACAGAAAATGTTCCAGATTAGCTGGCAGGCGTCCATTAAAATCATATAATACGACCTTACATTTCATTGGCAGATAATACAGTATCACAAGCACAGATCCATACAACAGTTTAGCCACAGTTCCAAATCACTGTTCAAGGTGGATTAAACTGAAGGTAACCATAGCAACAGTGTCTCCACTTCATGCTATGTTACCCAATAACCCACTAGTGAAAAAGACATAGGGTTCACAATCTTTAGTCAGCTGCTCATATGAACATTAAAACACAAAGAGTTGCACAAAGAGGGACTTTTGATCTGCTTAGACTTGATTTGTCTACCTCAGTCTGCCGACGCTTCATATTAGCTTCAGATAAACTGTGGAACACATTTTTGCAGAGAACGAGGACAAAGTGGATTTTGTCCCCCATCACTTGAAAAGCCATGAAAAACTTCTCATGGCCAGTATGAGCAGGAGGAGTGATTACAGCGTGCAAAACCTGTTTCAATGTTCATATCGGCACCTGACTGTTGATTAAGACAAGCTTGAAAAACTGTCCTTTAAACTGACTACAAACAAGATATAAAAATGAATGACAGCTTTTCTTCTTGTCTGTTATTAGTGGCTTGACAACAGACTGACGTGTCCTGACATAGAGAATAGGGTTGACTTGTTTTGTATTGCAGCGTTCTTTACCTCCACCGTGTCAGTTAGTTCATATATTAAGACTCACTTATCTTACTTGATCATTTTGTATGTGTATGTGTGTGTGTGTGTATTGTGTGTGTATGAAGGATCCCTTACCTTGCCTTTGTTGAAGTAGTGGATGACCTTGCGGCAGAGCCCCTCCTTACGGTGCCACTCTGTCTGAGCAGGATAATGCAGGAACTCTTTTAAAGGCCGCTCGTCCCAGTGCAGCAGCTCCCAGTATAACAGCAGAGTGAATGCAGCCTCTGTGGATAAACAACCCAGATACAGCAGGACAGCAGTCATATCTCCTTCACACAGTGTATATATATGTGTATGTATGTGGTTGTGTGTGTGTTTGTGCACTGTACCAGTGTAGTTCTCTGCCTGTAGATGCATGTCGCACAGCTTATGGATGTAGCGGATGTACATCTCCTCCTTGTTGATCTCTGACTTGTAGAAGTTCTAAAAAGATAAGAGACCAACTTACAACGTGTCTACACAGGAGGCGTAGCGTGAGTGACACATTAGCAGAGCAGCAGCAGATTGAGTTCTCCATCTGTGGGTCTATACAGGATGCATTCAGGCACACTGTTGACAGTAGGTCATCTGTGTTCACTGTAGTTACATGTTTAAATGGAAGAAAATATACGTGAAGTGTATAAATTGCTGTTAGATGCCTGTGTAGACAGATTTATTGATTAAAATAGAAGTATATCTGCTCTGTAAGAGAAATCTCTAAAACACTGAATCTTGAGCAGAGAGGCTCTTATGGGCTCTTATGTCAGTTTTGATCTAAATCTAGTATCCAAACCTGGACCAAGTATGTGGTCTACTGGGTATACACTGTACTAAACTGTTTGCTGAAGACATTAGTGTGACATAACTCTTACCAGGAGGTTCACAGTGCAGCCAATCTTCTTGTTCTCTGTCTCATCTCCCTTCATACAGTCCCTAAAGATGAGATGGACCAAGTTAATAAACGACAATAAAAAGCTGAAGTCCACCTCTCTCTTTATCTTATAGATGGTTTCAGCCTTTCTGGAAAGCTGAAACATGTTCCTGGAGTTTGTTATTCATATTCCAAACAATTTGGTATCTAATACTGTACTGGACAAGCAACAACAACAACATTTCTCATGAGTCGTCAAAGTCTGATGTAGATGCAATGTAAACAAAATAATTATTGCTTTTTCTAAAAAAAAATAAAGTGCTCAACATGTCAACAAGAGACAGCTATCCTAGATAATAATTTATGTGCTACAAATGCAAACACATGTAAGAAAGACCATCCTGTATGTTACCGGTAGTCCAGCAGTCGTTCCATCAGCCGTGTAACCGAGGTAACGAAGGAGATCCCCGTCTCTCTCCACGTCTCCTGCTCGATCTTCTCCAACAAACTTTAAGGAAAACAGATAAAAAAATTAGTTAAAATTGTCAGAACCCTGCGATCTATGCAAAAAACTGGAACAGAAATGTAATTGCTGGAGCCTCCACCATGTACATAATCTGGTTTCCATTTTCCTTAACAGTTATCTTGTGAAGACATAATATTTTTAGTGAGACAGCAGAAAGATAATGAGGCTGAATGTCAAAGAGCCCCTTAAAATAGCCGGTTAGAAGAAAATCAGAGAGTAAACCTGAGTTAGTGAGTTTAAATGGTAGCAAATGTGGTTTTCTTGGACTGAAGACAAAGTCACATCTTATTCTCATCTACTAGCAGCCTGTATGACTTCATCTTTAGTCAATCAAATAATAAATCAGTAAGTCAGTCCACCTGAAAACTACATTGTGCAGTTGTTTTTGTGAGTTGGCATTTTGGACTTTGGTTTCAGGAGAGTGAACAAGCCTCTCAAACAGCAGACAAAATAGATTGTTTATTTTTTTTGACAAATACAAAAAAAAGACATTTTTTTTGACTCTTCAAAGAAGGTTAACAAAGACATAACTGCAGGTTTTATAGACTCAACCACCATATCAGTAAAATATCAGCCCTTCTGTCTCCTTATAAGTTAGTGATGTCATACCTGGGGTAGGGCCCAAACAGCTGGGTTCTAGTCCCGCAGCACAGAGCAAAGCAAACACACAACAGCAGCGTTAGAGCAGAAAAACTGAGAGTTAATCTTTGTTACCAAAGAGAGACAGAACAGAAGGATTCACACTGGTTATAAATCAGACAGAGACAGGAGGAGTTAGAGGCAGAGTGAACGAGAATGTTGTGCCGCTTACAGCAAACCGAAGAGTTCTCTGTAGTTCTCGTCACCTTTCCCTTCAGAAACCAAACTGTCCAGCTTGTCAATCAGCTCGGCCTCCACCTGCATGCGCACACAAACACACAGAAATACTGTAAGTGCTGTTTTTTTTTTTTTTATTAAGGTTGTTGTTGCTCCCAGGTGATCATATGAAAGATGTGTGTGTGCGTGTTTGTGTACCTGTTTGAAGTTTCCATTCTTGCGCTGCTCCCAGTCCATCATGTCGTGGAAGATCGGGATCATGATGTTTCGTACCTCCACCTGAGGGACCAGCGTCACTCCCAGGAACGGACCAATCATACCGGGGATGAAATGGATCTTATTCTCACCTGCAACAACCATACATGCATCAACTCATCTTCAATCAGCCAATAAATCAATTAGTGTTTGTGTAAATTAGAATCATTTCAGATTTTAGAACAAAATGAAAATTGAATATGAGTTGCAGCCACTGACATAACGTAAACTTTGCTGAAGTGTAGAGAAAATCTTACCCAGGTTCTGCCACATGCTGAAGAGTTCATAAGTCATCATCACTCTCATGTCACCATACCTGCAGAAGGAAGATAAAGTAGTGAAGTCCAAACACCAACATTACAGCTCCTCAGAAAAAAAAATAGAAAATGAAAATGAACATTGCAATTGGTTGAAGGAGGTTATTACAGTTATAACTACTGTTTCCTTTTATGAATTGCTAAATCTAATACAGTGGTTTATTTTTACATTATTAATGTTTAAATAATTGTTATGTATTCGACTTCCTGACAAATTTTAAAATAATTTTTCATTTCTAACTGTTTTAATGCAGATAAATACTGAAGAGGAAAATTAACTAGAAAAACAATGTCAGCAGATCATCAGTACTTTGGAAACAGGTGTCTTGTCTTGCATCTTTCCACCTCTGCACTTTTCCTTCCATGCGTCCTTTCAAACATCACAATCCCTCAAGATTTTTTTTTTTTATTTCATATCGACTTAATGTTCCTAATTTTCAGTATTACTGAGATGTAGAGAAGCTGGAGGAACTTCTAATGCCTGAGGTAGTTTAATAGTTTAGTATCAGGGGCTCTCTCCTTCCTCGAACTATTGGGTGGAAAAGGCCTAATAAAGAGGGAAATGAGCTTTCCTGGAGTAAAGAAGTGTTCCTGCAGGATTGATAAAGTAGGTCGCCAAGTTTGTAGCACTGCTGTACTTCAAAGAGGGAAATGGGTTCTTTCAACTTGTGACTCTCAGCGTTTTAGCTGCTGACGACACACGACATCGAGAATGACACTGATGAAAAAGACACCGGCAGCCAAGTCTGTATGACTGTGTGTGTGTTGCAACATTTCTGTGCATGCAGGGCTATGCTAACAAGTGTGTGTGTATAATGTCTGCATTTTGTAAAGTAGGAGTGAGAGAGAAAGAGTGTAAGTGTCAGATGCTGTTTTTTTTCAACTGTGCGGTTTCTTCTCTTCCTGTTTGTCTGTTAGTGTGTGTGTGTGTGCGTGTGTGTGTGTGTCCTTACTTGTCCAAGACCTTCTTCCTCTTCACAGGACTCAAGTTTTCTAGCTGCAAACTGGGCTGATTGATGTACAACACCGCCAGACTGAAGTAGGAGTTCCAGACCTGCTCACACACATACAAACAAACGCACACACAGGTTCCACTCCCTGAGGTTACACTTGTCTTTACTCTTTTGCTCAGAGCACTCAGCTGGTTCTCTGACTGTCCCTGCTCCTCCTGCTGCTGCTGAGTGACCGCCAGCAGCCTGCGGCCTTCTCTGACTGAAGTTCAAATGGTTTTCAATCTCAGCAGTGGACTCACTGCTATTAGTTTCAGTGTGTTCAGAGTGAGGATATGCTTCAAGCTTTTTTGTCATTGAAAGTGACTAAAGAGCAATTATGTGAAGGAAATATCCAACGTTAGATTCATGGTGGAAGTGAATAATGTTAAAGCAGCAACAAGAGAAGAGAATAAAAAACAGAACTCAACAGATAAACTGGTGATTAGGCTCACATCTCAGTTACCATGATGACTTCTAGTTTTGTGCATGCATGAAAGTGTGTCAGTTAAAGTCCACAAACCTTAAAGTCAAAGTCGGCTTCTATAAAGTTCTTGTGCAGAGCAGGAGACAGGTACTGAGCTGTGGTCAGGATGATGCTGCAGAGAGGAAACACACACACACACACACACAGACAGTTGTTGGTAGTCAGGGTTTGTCTTATTCAATCTTGAGTCTGTGATGTATGCAAACACACTGTCACACAAACATTAACATCTGTACAAACACCGTCAAAGCTTTCTATGTGAGTTTATTGCGTCTTACTTGCTGGTGAGGAGCCTCATGACGTTCCAGTCGCGGGGGAAAATACTGAGCTTCATCAGATTCCTAAACACACACAAAATCTTCAACAAGAACTCCTGAAGAGAGAGGACGAGAGGAGAAGGTGGAGGAGGAGTTTCAGCGTCCGTTTCTCTTAAATAACATCCACAAAAACTGCCATCAACTTTGGCAAAATTGTTGTTTTCCTTTCGCCTGCAGTATGTTCTGTTTATTACTATACATTTGCAATCACACCAGTTCATTCAATCATTTATCTAAAATGTGTCATGTTGCAGAGTGACAAGATGTAGACATCAGTTTCCTGTACCTTGAGCTCCTCTTTGCTCTGAAAGTTTTCCATCAGGTGTTGGAAGTGGATATCTGTCATCTGGCGGAGGAGGGACAGGAGGCAGGACACATACTCTCCCTGCCAATAGGAACCCAGGGATAGGCAGGTGAGCCAATCACATGGAAGCATGAAGCATTGAGTGAATAATTAAAGATGAAGACAGCAGGATGAGGTATGTAACAATAAGGCTCTTTCCCAAACGGATCTCTACTCACTAGCCTTTCACTGCAGAGAGTCACCAGCACAAAATATTTTATTCAGGTCAACATGCTCGCCATCATCCAACATGAACAGAAAACGTCACTCACCACAGATACTGATAGATGGCAGCTGTTGTGTTACGTTACTGTATGTTATGTAATGTTTAAATGCAAATGTACAACAGCTCCAAAACAGTCAACATATGATATAATGGTGTATTGATTCTATGGGAAACAGAAGAGGCAAGAAAAAAATCATCAATACAAGACATGGTATGGAAAGTGTAACTACAGGTTTATGTGCATGGCCAAAAAAACAAAGTACAAAATAGTCAGATGGAACTTAAATCTATAAACTTTTCTTTATTATCTGGTTCTCACGCTTTCAGTTAGTGGTAGTGCAGGAAGTTAAGTCAACACTGGTTTCAACTCACTTTGGGTGGTTTTATTTTTCGCTTCTTCACCAAACTAACTGGTTTGGGATGACCTTTAATAAAGTGAAACCTCCAAACGTCAAAATGCTAAAGTGGAGGTGGAGTGGAAAGAGAAAGTGTGTAGGGGCCGGATTGGGGTCGAGCCAAAGATGAAAGATGTGAAATGTGAATGAAAGATGGTGAATAATCATGTAACAATCGCAATAACATCATTACTGAAATGTATGAGATGTGTAGACTAAACTGAGAGACTGAACTATACCTGATAAAAGCTAATTATTCTCAGAGGTATTATATACATACATGGCAAATCTACAATGTAACTAAGATACATACTGTTCTTCTCCAGGGATAAATATTACAAAGACAGGATGCAAGGAACAACAAACCAATACTTTTAATAAGAATTAATGTGTGCAAACATGCAGAAAGAGAAGAGGATGAAGAGAAGGAGGAAGATGAATATGACGTAGTGAAATGACAGATGTGAGGAGATGTGGACAGGATGGATGAAGGAATGGATTAGGGGAGGGCAATAGGTACAAAACTAATATTGTGATAATTATCACATTAATTATTGTAATTATCACATTACCCTGATGTTGACTATATTCACCTCAAATTCACCGCAAAATGTAAGTTGTTATTGCCATTCAGATATGAGACCTGTAATCCACAATATCTTAACATGGAGACTTTACAATATGATCATATAAAGGAGCAATAAAATAAATATTCTTATATTGCCCAGCCCTAGGAGGGATAGAGGGAAGTGGGAGGTGAAGTAGTAGTAGTAGTCGTATTGTTAGTTACTAACAGTGATCTCCGCGGTGCACTGCGGACAGCGTTGACCCCTTACCGCCTCCTGCGATTGGCTCTTGCTCATGATTGACAGCAGGGTCTGCAGCAGGACGTCCAATAGGGACTCCACCATCATCTCCACCTCCTCCTGTACTGACGTATCCTGGAGGAAGACATGAGAGGAAAAGGGCAGTGAAGGGAATGGTGTGGAAAGAAATGTTGAAAAGGTCAAAAGGAGGAAGGAAAGAGTAAAAAAAAAGGGGGAAGCAGGAGTAAAGGAGAAGAGAAGTGAGGAAAAGAAGATTCCTTCCTCATAATGAATGCCATGAAAAGAACCCATCTGACCACATCTGCACTTTTACATTAGGGGTTGCATTAACTGAATGAATCATGTATTTTCATGGGATTAATCTACTAATAAAGGAAGGTGAATCTTCTACTGCTTAACAGCCAACAGAAAAATCCCATGTCAGACCTTCCCAGCAACACATGGACACAGTTTGAATGTCTATCAGTGCAGACAATGTTACATGTGTGTATCCTGTATATGCATGTGTGTGTGTGTGTGTGTGTGTGTGTGTTAAGCATGTGTTACCAGTGAGCTGGTCTTGATAATAGAGAATATAGAGCTGAGTATTCCAGAGCAGATAAGCAGCTCCTTCTGCTGCCTCAGATGGAGATGGATGTGATGCAGGACCACAGGAAGCAAGATCCTTCGAGACTCTGAAGGCAGAAATGTGCACACACACACACACACACACACACACACACACACACACACACAAGAAAAGACATTATCATTAGTTGAGTAGATAGATTAGTATCATATTCATTCAACACCCTTTCACATCACAGGATGAATCAGAGAAAACAATACAATGTGTAGATGTTTTTACTAAACTCTTTACCTGGGAAAGAGAAGAGCCTGCTGTCCACGGTTCGGGCGATGGACTGCAGCTTGACCACATCCATGGACTGTCCAATATGCACCGTGGACGGCATGCTGCCCAGAGTGCCGCGCACAAACTCTGCCACTTCTTGGACTGTAAACATCTGCAGCAGCTCATCAAAGATCGCTGGGAAAGAGTTTAACAGAGCGGCCTGAGGAAGAGGAGGAAGAGATGAAGGTGAGTGACAAAATGAAGGGGAACGTTTATAAAGGAGGGCAGAAAAAGTGAGTTAAAGAGAAAAAGAGAGAAAGACTGGGTTGCAGGTTAATAATGTTAGTTTCTGAGTTAGTAGTGGAAAGAAATGTGAGCATGCCCTCATTCTGTAATACAAGAGCAGAGCAGAGGTGAGTCATAGTGAAAATGGTGAAAAGCTGAATTTCCTAAATGCCGATCCTTTTGATTAGAGATTGGTGTGCAGTGGCCCAGACAGTCAGTAACACTATGTTGGAGTATTTGACTGCAGGCTCTGTATTTTCATCTGATTTTGAAGCATCCAGTATCAAGTAAATTCTCTGCTATTTTCTAATGGAAGAACTGCATTTTGCAATACAGCTGTTCACCACACTGTAAGACATTTGAAAGGTACATGAGAGAGTGAATAAGGAAGAAACACGAGTTAATTCATTGATTAGAAGCTGAGAAAGATTAAGACAAAGACAAAATCTTGAGATACAGCGGAAAAAGTTAAATAGAAAAAAAAACCAACACAAGAATCTGCAGAGAAAAGTGAGATAGAGCTACGAGTCTGATCAGAGAAGAGGACTTCCAGCGGTCATTGGCTGGTTTTAGTGACACAGAACAGCACAGGATGATGCAGCAGATAAGATTTGGGAATTTTACTGTTTTACAGTAGTTGGAGGGTTACAGCATGCGACTAAACACGACTCTGGTGGTTTGAAAGGTGGTGAACACCCAGGACCAGATTCACCGAAAGTCTCTTTCTGAGGCTTTCTCTGCTTCTTCTTGTAGCTTAATTCAGGCTGATAAGCAGCTACATTTTCATCTTATTGATGACAGAATTGATTTGGATCAAGTTCTGGCACAAGATCATAAAGAATAGCCAGGAATAAATAAATAATAAATAAATATCCCCTCTAATTATCATTTTCATATGCAAATAGCATGTTCCATCTAAAAAAAAAAAAAATCATGGCTGGCAGCTCTGTGTCCTTTATGGATCAGACCTGTCAGACATGAATTTCAGGGTTTTGGTTAAAACCCTTTGATTCTCTGGAACATTTCCTGCATCTTGGATTAGAATATGTGAACTGAGAAACCTTCAGAAAACTTCATCTAAAAATCAATATCATGCAATGCATGTATCCGTGACAGGTTACAGCTGTAGAGCAGTTCATGATTTTGGTGATGCACTTCACTGTGAAGGTTTTAGTAGCTCTCTGCCTCACAGCAAGAGAAGAAGAAGCAGAAAAAATGGATGTGAGCAACTTATTAAAGTCAATTATTGTTTACATGTGAATGAGCATCCGCTCTTCAGGGTTTGATGTGAGTCTGTGAGTAATGACTTTGACTGTAACAAGCACAGGGTCGCTGGTTTTTGGGAGGAGGAAATGAATCAAAAAAATCAGGTGTGTTTACAGTTCAAAGATTATGATATTGGAATCAATTGAAACAGAGGTGAGGAGATTAAGCAGCTGGTGCAGGACGTGTCAGGAATGTGTGCTTGTGTATGTGAAAGCAATCAGGGTGTGTGTGTGTGCAGGATCACACGTGTGTGTGTGTGTGTGTGAGAGGTTAGGCTCACAAACAGCTGAACAGGTGAATTAGCAGTCTGGGCTTCACACAAGGAACAGGGTGTCGTGGTTTTCATCCAGACGTCTACTTACTGACAGTGGAGATGGCCGCAGAGCGTTGGAGCTCCAGGCCTGAGTGCAGTTGGTTTGCCCGCTGCCAGGAACCTGTCCTGGGGCAGGGGGCTGGGCTTGGCCCGGGGCTAGAGTTAAAGGAGCGGTAGGCCCAGCGCCAGTACCTGGGGCTTGATTTGGGCCTGGACAAGGCTGTGAGCCCTGTGGTGTGTGGGTGTGGAGGAAAGAGGCCCAGGAGGAATAGTAGGGACCCAAAGGATGGAGCAAAGAATTGTGGGAGAATGAAAGAGATGGTGAGGGAAGGAAGCAAGGTATGGTCCAAGGCAAAGGTAAAAAGAGGTACATAAAGGAGACAGTCAGATTAAAGCAACTAAAAGGAGATGGGAAAAAAGCTAAGGAAGAAAATTATCACTATAAACTATAAGCAAATACAAATAAATTATGGGATTAGCTGTTATAAAAGCAAAAAAAAGCCTCAAAAAACTACAAAGACACAAGTTGCAGTTTCATTTCAGCTGTGAAAAAAGGACATTACTTAGCACATCAAAAATATATAGTGAGTTTGACATTTGAGAAAGAAAAATAGAACAATTAAAGAAAAGTCCTAAAAACAAAACATTTGGAAGAATCTGTAGAACCCATGTGTGTGTGTGTGTGTGTGTGTGTGTGTGTCTCCTCACCTGTGTGAAGATCAGAGTCTCTGAGTTGCGGCTGTCCAGGCTGAGGACGAAGCGGATCGACTGAAAGAGTTCCTGGATGCTGGTGCGAAACTGCTCCTCCTCCATACCGCAAGTGGCCCGAGAGTAAAGGATACGAGACTGGACGATAAACTTAAACAGATATTCCAGGGCCTGAGAGTATGTGAGGAGAGAGAAGAGGGATTTTATACATATACATATATATATATGTTTGTATTTCATCAAACAAAAACATAAAACATTAAAAAAGTCTATAAAGGGGCAAGATGCAAGATGGCAGTGTTACATCTGGATCAGTCCTTTACTTCTAAAAGGATGAATAAGTGCAGTTTATGGTAGAAGAGGAATAAAACAGATGTGAACCTACAGCTGCAGCATGTGTCAAAACTATCCTCAATAATTCACACCGTCCACTTTTACACGACAGTGTGACCCATTTGAGACAGATGTTTGAGTCTGATAAATATTTTAATGACCAGCTTTTGTCTTCTAAATGTGGTACATTCTGTACATCTGCTAGAGATGGTACATTTATTCTAAGCTCTGCCTACCATACTGATGATGATGGTGAATATATGCAGTCAGCTTTTTGCTGACAGACTGAGCAAGGACATTCAGTGGAAAGTATTACAGTGGTGTAAAAGTAAGGGATAATATCTTGTCTGGTATTATCCCTTATTTACTTACACCACACACAACGTACATGTGTTTTAACTGGCAGCAATAACTAATCATTAAATGATTAGGCAATAGAGGAAACCACACTGAACTCTCCAGTCAGATTATGAGTAACAGCTTGCTCTGGCTCTTAGTCACTTCGCTGCAACACGTGATTTCATGTGAATTCTTACCCTCATTGCTTCCTGTATGTGGTCCTGTCTGACCACCTCAGCAGAGCGGTCCATATACCACTTCAGACAGCGGATCAGCTCTCTAAAAGCAACAAACACACTCATACATTTAAACCTGCAATGTTGAATCATGACATCTGACAATATGAGCCACACCGTGTTGTTTCCTTCTACAGAGAACACAAGCTGGTCTTCAGACAAGGGCCTACATTTAGTGAACGATTTGAAAAACGTATTGAGCAATACAGAACATGAGCACGTATAGATTTTCTTCAACTCTTACTAAAGTGAACATAAATTCATCAACATTACAAACTATAAATAACAACAAACTTCCACCTCTCATATTATTTCTATTATATTACTGTTTCCTGTCAGCTGGCATTATAACACACATCTATCAGACAGATCAGGAAAACATTGCTTAACTTTGGGATGTTAACATTTACATTTAATCTGAATATTTATAGTAATATAGTAATTTATGTGCATGTAAATATATCTGAAAGAATAAATACTTTGACATATCAAGACTGTTGAGAGAATTAGGAAATCACACACTCACACACATTTGCATATTTTATTGAGAGTGAACTGTGTCAGAGTGTACTGTGAGCCTGTGAGGTTACAGTCAGAGTTATTAAAGAGAAGCACTCACTTGTAGGCCAGAGCGCCAGCAAAGTGCTTCTGGATATATGTGTCCATCACCGGCCTGAAGTGGTAGTATTTACTGTCCCTGAGTAGGTTTATAATGAACACCTGAGAGAGAGAGAGAGAGAGAGAGAGAGAGAGAGAGAGAGAGAGAAATAGACACCAACATTATTTGCTTAAACATAAATCAGTCTTTTGCATCCCTGTCTGACTACCTGAGTGTCTATTTGTAATATGTTTGACATAAAATCAACTGAAACTGACTGTGAGTCATATCTGACTTTAAACACATGCTTACCAATGACTGAAACACCAGTGGTCCATATTTGTCAGTGTTGTCATCCAAGATGGAGAATAAAGTGTCCAGAATGTCTTGGAGAAACTGTCACACACATACAGATGGTTAGGGTAACATTTGGTCTGTTGTTAAGTTTGCATTTAGATACTTTTGGATTAGCTCTTTTTAATAAGTTAAATTAAGATAATGTTTTACTGTCATCAGATGGCACATTTATATTTTATGTGCAAAAAGTGGAAAAACAAAATACTTCATGTATAAGTTATCTTTACAAGGTTAAACATAACAACAATGTTATTTTATCAGTTTTTAGCTTCCTGTATCTTGAGCCCAATCATTTCAGTTTCCCCATACATGTCTTTGAATCAGTGGCACAGTTAACATGAGGGTTTGGTGCTCTGACAGAAATGTTGCATCAGAGACTGACACAGATAATCAGCAACCACAGACCAATTAAAACAGAATGATGTCACCTGCTAATTGTCTCACATCTCAGCTGTTGTTAAGTAGTGCTACAGCACAGACTGGCAGTGTAAATGATTAGCATTAAGTCCACTAGTCTGTCAAGGAAGGAATAGTTCCAATGTTTTCTCTTTAAGACCAGTGTGTTAATGTGCTGACACTGCAGTTGCACATTCACTGTGACTATCGAGAGAACGATACCCTGAAAGTGTTTGAGTGAAGAAAACATCTGTGGCAAGAAAACATACAGTAACACCACAGAGGAAATAATTGACTATGTTTTATTTTGTTACCGACTGAGAGACATTTGTTCAACTAAACCTCACCTTTACGATCTCCTCTCCACTGACGTGTCGTAGCCGGCCAAGGATGTCCATGACCCGGTCAGGATGGGCTTTCCACTTAAGCAGAGCCAGGAGGTCCACTGGAAGACAACGGCAATGTCAAACTACCAGAAAAGACAGAAACTGAAATTGTGTATGAGACCAGGAAAGTTCTCGTCAGGCCTTCTTAAGTAGTGTATGATTAAGATCAATCCATACCACTGAAGTGTGTTTTTAAGCATATATTTACTATATGAACTGTGACTGTTCTGCATGGTAGGTCCCATGCTTGAATAAAAAGAAGGCTTTAAGTTATATTGTAACACTCCAACACTGGCTGAGTCTGGAGAGTATTATGTTGGATAATGTTGGATCAGCTGTGTACCGTTCTGAGTGAGCTTGGTGGAGGAGAGCTGTGTGGAGATCCAGAACGTCTCCTTGGTGCTGCGCTGGAAGATGAGGCTGGAGGGGATGCTGGGACAGCTGTTGAAATCTTCTTTACAACAGGGCAGGCCCAGGTAGAGTGCATGGTTACTGAAAGTCGTATTCTCATCACACTGAGGCCAAGAGAGGCCAGGAACAAGAAGGAAGAGGAGGAAAAACCTTTAATCTATATTGAAAAACCAATTAGATATCTGGAAGACATTTAGGTTCCTGACAACTGAGAGAACCGATACTGACTGTAACAGAAAGGCAGACAGTACAGCAGTAATGCAAGAGTCATTTTTTACCTTGTAAACATAGAGTTCATGACTTTCATCAGAAAGAGTAGTTCCATCCTCCCTCATCAGAGGAGTGAAGGAAAAGCCAAACAGCTTCTTCTCTCCTTTGTCCTTTGCTGCAGATTTATAAAAAGAGAGTGAGAGAGAGAGAGAGAGAGAGAGAGAGAGAGAGAGAGAGAGAGAGAGAAAAAGTGAAAATTGCATCCATCGAACACTGTTCTTTCATTGACATAATTAATCTATATGTGCCACATCTGTAATTTAGTTATTTTCTCTAAACATGTTAAATAATCATTTGATATCACTTCTGTAATTAAAAAACATTATTAAACTTCTCCATTACTAACCCTACTGAGTGACAGTCAGGTACTCACTGGAGCAGTGTCTGAACTCAAAGCGCAGGTGGGACCCTCTGAAACGGTCGATGGGAATGGGCAGTTTGATCACCTCACTCCATCGAGGGCTGTTGTTATGGTAGAGCACGAAGGAGCGGTGCTCCGGCACGTTGGGCTCACCTGAACCCAGACTGATGCAGTCCTGCAGTGGGAGGAGGAGTGTGTGAGCAAACACAGACAAATAAACAGAGAGAGGGACAGAGAGATTAATATATAACCATTCAGATAAGCCAGCTGTCTGAGACAGTGTATATTTCATGTGTATAGAAATACATGAATCTTTCTTGTCAGGTCTACATGTTTGTCTTAAATATCTACTATATATGAATATACATGAACCTTCCCAGTGAGAGGGATTGTGGTAGAGCTAAAAAACAACAACAAAAAAAATGAGAAAATGAACCAGAATGGTCTGTTTCATATTGTGTCTCTGCCATTCTTAGACGGGGAATAACTGCTTCCATACCTTGAGTATCTCTCCGTCTGCGTAGAGAACATAAACTGTGACTTCAATGTTCTTTTGAACGCTCTTCCCTCCTCTCTCAAAATCTCCCCGCTCCAGTGTCAGATACAGGTCGTTACGGATGTCACCTGGAACCGGGATGGACACATAAACAATAAAAAAATATGACTATGACCATATGCAGATTGCTGTTTATTTTAAAATGTGATCTTCAACTGTGAGGAAGTATCATAAAAAATGTCCAACAATTCTAGATGTGCAACCTCAATGCCTCAATGTTCACATTTTATTTCTTTCTCAAATGTGAATACCGTCACTCATACCTGCTACATTTACAATAACAAAGATGTGGATATTTTATGTATAATGTATGCATGTCCAAACACAGATGGAGACACACATAGTGTATCACACACCTTTAAAGCTGAATACCTCTGACATACACAAGACTAATGACCTGTGTTAAAGTGTGTGGAGCCATTTATCACTTCAGCTTGTCCTTATAGAGGAGATGTCACCCAAGATGAGAGTTAAATACTCGCTCCATCACTGCCCGAGGGGAGGACATGACTGTGTGACATGCATGATTAATGTATGTGAAAGTGGTGTGAAAGATTTTCTGCATACAGTATGTGTACAGATGTTTTTAGAATCCAGTCTTAATCTCTTTGCTGTTTTTGAATGCAGCTGTATCATTTTTTTAGTTTTCACTCCCTTCATCACTTGCTTTTTGAGAACTGGGTCACGACACTGTTTGAAGTGACGGGTTATCCATTTTAAAATTGACAATCGAAATGCAGGTAAGCTCACAGTGTCTTGTCGTCACTGTGAGGTTGCCACGCAACCAACGAAGACTGCAAGAAGTCGCTGCTCCTTGAGAGAAACAGTAGCAGGCAGCACAACCCCCCATAAAACAGAACTTGCTTCCACAGTTAATATACAGATATGAGAATGGTCTCTATCTTCTCCTCTAACTCTCAGCAAGAACACAAGTGTATTTCCAGAAACATCTAACTATTTGTATAAAATAAAATGACTGGGTGCTAACATCTGTTGATGAGAGCATCTAGTCTACTTAATTGCTTGCGTGTCCTCTCTTGCACTTAATTGGATTTACGAGCAGTGGTAAAAATGTATAAAATGTTCAAAAACATTTTTTAAATAATTTAAATAATCTTTTATTTTTAAATTTTTATAATAACAATTATGATTAATACAGTCTTGTATTTGTTGGGTCTCACTGGCTGAAGAAATCTGACTCCTGGGTTGTTCGCACCTTAGTGTGAAATGCCAGCCATGGAACCAGGTTTACAAATCCAGAGATGCCCCTCTTCTCACTCTCTTTCCCCTGAAGGCCTCTGCTGGAGCAGCTCTACTCCTCAGCTCCCTGCTCTCTGCTATGGCCTGCTTGCAGCAGACACACACAGAACTCTTTTCTTTCCAGCAGAAGATGAGAGAGCCTGCCCGAGACTCAGTAAATAAGTTATCTAGTGCCAGCAGCTACCACACAAGTCAGCGTACTGCTTTAACAAGCACAGGAGCCACAAAGCAGAGTAAGCCTGCCACTAACTCTGCACAAAGGAGTGACCTGGGCCCTCTGACCCGCACTACTGGAGCACCGTCTACCCAGCAAAGCCTGCATCCTTCAGCCTTGGAGCCAAACTCTTCTCAGCTTGACTCATCCACAGATTCATCAGCTAAGAAGCAGAACACCACCAAGGATCTCTTTCTCCATGGCCTTAGGAACAACTGAGCATAGCCTAGCAACATATAATGAAGCATAGCACGACTAAGCATGAGTGTTTAAATGAATCAATGTACTATACATATATTGACTGGTTAAGATTATTCATTGAACTAGGCTGGCGCTCTGTTATTATTAATTATTATCAATAATTTCTATTGATTTCAATAATCAGTAATTATCTTTGATAATCATTAATTACTGCCGATAGCCAAACTTGTAGCAAATGCCCAACATAATGGTGCACATAATGGGGTGAACTATTGTCAATTATTCATCATTGTGTAATATTAATTTCAGCATAATTTTGTCCAGTACTAAAACTAACTAAAGAGACGTCACTTCACTTTAGCACGAGAGTAACTGGAAGTGCACATCACTACACCTCTTATTTGCTGTTAGCAAGCATGATGTGATAAAGAACCCATCACACTTTCCAACAGTGACTTCGTTCCATGCACAACTTCATTTTGTCTTTGTAATCTTGGAGGGATTTGGAGGATTATACAGAAGACAAATTCCAGAAACCTTGACATAGATCTTCTCCCACAGCTAATAAAATGTCCCGGGCCATCACTATATTACTTTTTCTTTATCAGTTATGTGGCAGATCACTACAGCACTTCAAGGCAAAGTGTACTTAATTTGCCATCAGTATATTAAAAACCAAATTAAAAGTCTGCCAAAAAGCTGCTCAGCTCTGTAACCGCTGACTCTACATTTTATCTCATGGTCTTCTCATGAATGAAAATAATCATTATTTCTAATTGTCAAGCATTCATTGGTCATTTATAGTTGACATTGTGTACGTAATGTGTTACTGTATGTAACATTGTTTTATGTGTGCTGTCAGCTTTTTGCTTTGTACTGTTTTGTTATTGTGCTATATGTCACTCACCTGGCATGATGACATCAGGGAAGCCCAGTTTGCGTGTGATGGCCACCCCCCTGCTGAAGATGAGTGGGTTCTCTCTGCGCACCTGCTCCATGTCACCCCTCAGCAGCTGCAGTGAGATGATCAGACCTGCAGAGATGTGAAACAGAGGAGAAAGAGATGAGATGAATGAAGCTGGAAATATGGGAAAAACAAATAGGACCGATAAGACCATAAACTAGATGATACATTTTGGGGACATAGGAGTTCACTGACTTTAACATGTGGGCACAAGAGGCTGATAGTTCCCTGCAGTGACACTGATTAAGATGATTTTCCAGCTGATGCCAAGTGATGACATGTTTGTGTCAGTCAGAGTGCGAGCCGGTCTCCAAACAAGTTGAAGGTTTGTGAGTTTGTTTTGTAACTGAATTCACAAATTCTTTGTTTGTGTGTCGAACTTTTTATTACTTTATTAGTGTCTGTAAAATTATAGATTTTTCCTCATTTACACTCCCTCGTCACTAATGCACTATCTCGAGTCACTGCTGCTGTTTCTAAAATCCAATAAACGTCTGTGCCATGTGTTTTGACAGACGTCAAGCTGATAAACAGGGAAGTAGCGTGTAGAACCTGGTTATTAATGTTATGTTTCCTGTGAGAAAGCACTGATATTTTCATCTTGGAGTTGATCTTTTGGGCAACAGTAATTATGAACAGATGATAGCATGTGGATAAATTAAACAGCAGTTTGATAGTTTGATATGGTTCATTTCTGTGGTGTCAGATGATCAATTTATAACAAATACATTTGATCAGATTTGGGTTAAATGCATCTGATCTGCTCACATATCCATGAATCATACCTACACTGTCACACACTGTTTCCAGCCGTAATTAAGATAGCATGAGATACACACACACTCTGTCCTACCGTAGTTGGTGCTGGGAGCGGTGTATTTGGTGCTGGACTTGCGGATGATGTTCTCGTGGATCTGGTACCATTCATTCTCATTGTTGCAGCTGCAAAGAAACATAAATCTCAGGTCTTATCAAGCAGAAAACATTTTTGTGACTCATTTAAACCTGGGAGAGGCTTGATCATTTGTAATGAATTGCAATTGCAGCTAACACTGCACAGGAGCTACACTGCAGCCAGGCAGAAGGGCTAGCTGAAATATGAATAACAGCTCCTCCATGTCCACAGCATCAGCTGAACAATAAGCATGCAGAAATACTGGTGGATTCTAGTAGTTATTTATTATTTATCTTTGCTGGTGGATGTGAGGAATTGTGCTACAGGGCCACTAACATGTTGGCATTTTCAGTCACATAGATGTCACACAAGAAGCTTGAGAAGCAGGAACCCCGAGGTACAAAGAAAGGATGTGTAACCACCCATGAAGCATGAACCCCCCTCAGGAGTTCAGCTAAGGTTGCTGTGAGGCCTCAAAAACACACACACACACACACACACACACACGCAGAGTTTGCAGAGACAAGGGAATTCCCCTCGGCTCAAACTTCTGAAGACTTGCCTGCAGGAGCCCTACAGTGCTCACAGTCACAACATGATGTAACTATGACTTTGCATGTGTGTGTGTGTGTGTGTGTGTGTGTGTGTGTGTGGGTGGGTGAAGAATGGCAGAGTGCTGATGGCATTATAAGACTGCAGAAACTACTTTGTGACACAACAGTGAAGTGGCTGTCTGTAGCTTATGGGACATTTCTCCTACATAATGCAGCATCAGTGATAGACAGAGTTAGAAAAAAAGGGTCAAGTGCTAGATGAAGTGAAAGAATGAGGAAATAACAGAAGAGAAGAAGGTCAGTGGCTAAGGAGACAAAGGGACAAGAGTGAAGAATATGATGTAAAGATGTCTCCCTCTTTTATTGTCATCTTTAACCTTTTGCTCCTTTCTTCTCTCTGACCTTTTCTGTCTGATTAATTTACCACTAATTTTGCTCTCAAGCCCCAAAATCTTCAGTTTAAGAAAAAAAGGATCCACTTTTTAAAAAGTAGTTGTGGAGCCTTTTGTGTGTTTCCATCTTTTGAACCTAACCGCTAGATGCCACTAAATCCTACACACTGGTCCTTTAATGAATTCCAATGTACAACAACTTATTCAGTTGTGAACATGCAGTAATCTTTCCTTTAAATAAAAACTAGCAAACTGACCCTTATATTTGTCAAGCTCTTCCTTATATCAAATGAATGGAACTGTGATTTTATTTACTAATTTCTCTGTGAGTTCTTGCTCCCAGATACATTTTAATGCCTGGTTCATAGCTGTTAGCAGTGCTACAGAATTAGATTCATTTTGGTGTGATGACTCAGTTTAGCATTTAATAAAATGTGATTTAATCAGCAGATCTTCAGCCTGAGAGTATGAAAAGTTAAGTTTTTCAGAGGTCAAAAGGAAGCTGAGTTATAAAGTTAGTTTCACTCAATATATCAGAAGTTAGCAGTCCAAATACTCACACCTGTGACATATGGTAATGTAATGTGAGCACAGTTATGCCATGGGTCTTAATACTCATAAAAGACTTAGTAGAGCAGAATTAATAGAAGAATAAGTAAAAATCAAAACTCCTTATATCTTTATATCATCACTGTGTATTTGGTTTGGTTTGACTTTTCTGAACAACACATGATGAGATTTTAACTTTGTTACTTTAATGGAAAAAAACACCAAACATTATAGGGTGTATATATATAGTTTGTGTATGTGTGTGTGTGTGTGTGTGTGTGTGTGTGTGCAGTCACTTACGTGTAGACTTTCAGGACAAAGTCTTTCTCTTCTTTGAGTTCAGAGATGGTCTGCAGCACGTCACTCATGGCCAGGACGGCGCAGCCATACGGTCGGCGGTACTGAACGTGCGGGGGACCCTTCTTACTGTCATTCAGCAGCATGCGACCTGCAGTAGGAAGTGTGAGTGTGTGTGTGTGTGTGTGGTCATTCAGCTGCATGCATTCATAAAATTGTCTCTGAGTTGGAATTAAATATTTACAAAACAGAAACGGATTTATACATACTGTGTACACTGTATGTTTTGTGACATAAACTAAAGTCTAGAATGTAAAGATACTCAGCTTTATCATGTCAAATCCAACTTGTTTCCTTCTTTTATAAATTATTAATCAGTCTATTGTAGCAGAGTCTCAAAAATGAGCTGCAGACTCTCTGACAGTCTCAACAAAAACATTAAAAACTTTGCAGGGTTACTCTTTTTTCAAGATTACTGCAGTCAGTTGTACAACATTGTACATGTTGCTGGTATTTTGTCCGAACCTCCCTGTGTGTTTCACTGTATATCTTAGTAACTATACAGTCCTGTTACCTGTTCTGATGACCTGTGAGACGATGTAGAGATCTCTCTTCATGTCTTTGTTGCTCAGGTCCTGCACAGTCCAAGAGAAAACAAAACCACCTGGTTACTGAAAATACAAGCTCGAACTCAGCACTGATGTTTTCTTGCTCAGTTAATGAAATGAATCACACCACAGCAAGTTTAGAAGATATGCATCAAATATCAAGATTCACGCTCAGATTTATATGAAAATAATCATTAGCTGCATCCCTGGACTGAGATGAACTGATGTTATCATGGATGAAACATCATCTACTGCCATTTTTAAAAACCAAGAAAAAGCATGTTTAACTTCTTTTTAAACTGTGCCTGGTCCTTTTTAGTCTTTTTACAATTATTTTCTGCTTTTTTATGTTGCTCAGAGAGAAAAAAAGATTTTTGAATTTGGTGGCACTTTTCTCCATAAAGCCTCACAATAACATAGTAATGAAAATACGCTCATCATAGCTGGTCTCCTGTGGAATCATAGTGTTAACCTTGGTTATGTTAGAGTCTCTCTCTGGGTTTATTAAGGACAAGGTTCTTTTGTTGAGCCACATGATCGTGAGTAAAGCTGATTCTACAATGGAGCAATAGGGGGCAATGCATCCTTACTTTTATATTCTCCCTCCCACTTCTTCACTTCTACTTCACATCACATCTCTCTTAGACCGGTCAAAAGTTTGGACACACTGAAGGTACATTTTAAACCTGCATTTTAAACATGTCTTTTACATTTTATATGTGTGATTCTGTGCATATTTTACCGTAAAGAGAGCACACAGCCTGTCCACCTTCTCTGGGTTCTTTGGTCCTCCGTTCTTGTTCAGTCTAACCATGAACTTCTCACTGGAAAAACACAAACAACTGCATTTAGATTTTGAACAAACATGTAATGTGAATTAGCTGCAGGGCTGCTGCTCTGTAGCCGACCTTTGACCTAAAAGAAATTTACTCTGTTAGTGTCTCGCTCCAGATGGCAGGACACACTCTGGGTGTCTGGGATTAAATCTTCTCTGATCCAAGATTCTCTTTTTATGCCCAAAGGATCCAGACTGGTTGTCGAATTGTCGTGTGAATTTGAGAATGTCATACAAAACAATTATACAGACATCGCTGTGACCTCATCTGCATATCCTGCGAAACCCGACTCCAAGGATGAAAAACTCTGCTCTAACCACAACCAATTTACCCCTGGTGCCCTCACTGAGTCTCCTCGGGGGATTTCTGAAAGGGATAAAAAATTCTTTCAGATTTCTCCTCATGCCTCCTCTCTTCTCCCCCCTGGAGGACTGGCAGTGAGGAAACTCTAAAGCAGCGTGTCTCAGCCTTTTTCGCTTCAGGGAACAGCAAAATATTGTCTGCCGGTGTCAGCAACTCTGTTCTTTTAACCCCTCTTTATCCAGGGGATGTGACTCAGCTGACGCGCTTTTATTCGACAAAGACATGAAATTAATACAGCTAAGGCCCGGACACGTTATGAGATCCTCGGTCATACGTGACTCTGAAAAGAGTGATCAGCACATACTAAACCTCTGACTGTTTTGGTTTGTGCTGCAATTTATGCAGAACTAAGAGGGACAAGAAGTGAACACAGTATTTAGTGTAAGCCATTAATGGAGCCTCCTGCTAGATCAGGCAGGCATGGACGTCTGTTGATAGTCACGTATTCTATACTGGTCTCATGATACCAGACAACTGGAGATCTCCACCTACCCAAGTCTGGGGATTTCTAATTATATGGTTGTTTGCGAGAGCATCCACGAACAAACCTACGTTCCTTGCATGGACATGATTTACTTGAAATGATGCTCTCCCCTCTTCTCCTCCACAGTGAACTGAAGGGCAACCCTTTAGACTTTGGATTGGTTCTGTAATGCAGGTTTTTTTTTTTAAATTCTCTGATGAAATTCTTGAATGAAACCTGAGAGATTGTCCTCAGTCTCTATGAGCCAAGCATTTAGAGACAGACCTGTGAGTCTACCTCCATACACCCTCCAATCATATATGTCCAAGATTTATCCACATAAACATTTAGTGCTCTCTCAGTCTATATAGAACAACAACAAACTACATCCTCCTCTTCACCTCCAAAGCATCGTTCTGTATTAAAATTCAGTTGTACTTGAATTTAGAATGTTTTTTTTTTCTTAAAAATATGTTTTCATATTCATCAAATGTTGTGTATCTTGGGCTCTTGGGTATCTTTAGCAGTACCACAATGTAAAAAAAAAAAAAAATTCCTGCATTAAAAACCCTAACTAAAAATACAGAAGTATTAACAACTAAATTTAAAAGTCAAAGTCAAAGTTTTGCTGAAAATTGGCCCCTGTGACTGTATTAAATATGTAATAAAGTGAATTATTTACACTGATGAAATTTTATTGTTGTAGCTGGTCGAGATGGAGCTAGTTTTAAATTCTTTACAGTATAAGCATCACAAGATAAATCTGAGGATTTGCTTCATAAATTTGGATGAATTTTTCAGACTTTTCTCTAATCTTTTCTAATAGTTGTTTATTTGACACCATCTGAGAATTTTAGAGGAGAAACGTGTCTTTGGTGGAACAGCTAACATCTCACAGACATCTGAAACTACACATTGATTTATTGACACAGGTCACAAGCCAAAATGTTTGGGAACTACAGAGTTGTAGTTTTAGCTTTGTTACTGCAGGTCATACAATCCTTTCATAAACCAGGGACTTACTGCACCTCACCACTAATCATTGCCAAACTACTAGAATTTGTCTTCCTTTTGTGTCAGCAGCTCCTCGGCAAGATTGAATTCCACATATGTTGCCTTGTAAATACTGTATCTCATTACAGAACAACAGCTCTTCACATTATTATTCAGCATATACAATAAAAACTGACTCTCGGGTTATTGCTCATGTTTGCAGAATTCCCTGCAAACAACAGCAGTGAGGGCCAACAAATCCCGACAACACACACTGTCCAATTCTTTAAAATAAACAATTTATTCTAATCCCTTAGAGATACTGCAGCCCAAAACAAACAAATACAACAAAAGAGACTAAATATGTATTTCTACTCAAACAGTAGGACGGTGTGACGGTGTGTGTGTGTGTGTGTTAGTGTGTGTGTGTGTGTACGTGTGTGACAGAGAGAAAGATAGAGAGGAAAAAAGAGGGAAACACTGTGCAGCCAAAATAAACAACATATATATACACAAATGCTCTACAAAGTGATTTGTAACCATCTCTGAGGTGGACAGAGGGCACAAATATACAACATGTACACACTCATGCACATAAATCTTATTAAATACACTTCTTCTCCACCTACACACACATATACATGCAGATACACACACACACACACACACACACACACACGCACACACAAAACCAGAGTTGAATTATTAACACTTTTCACTACATCACTATGAAGGAGGCCACATAAACAACGTGGATGCAATCAGAAAATGATCTGCTTGATACAAATGCAAACACACACACACACACACACACACACAGACACACAGATTCCAGCATGCATGCATGGATACACACATGCACATGGACAGCCACACACCGATGTACTGTAGAAGGATGTATGCATGGATGCACTTGCACACACGGTGTACACAGAGATGCACAAACAGGCAAACACACACACACACACACACACACACACACACACTTTGTGGAAATGCATATGAACCAATAATTTCCACACCATCGCCATTCATCCTGTTTTTTAGAGGATGAATGGCGATGGTGTGGAAATTATTGTTTTTTAGAGTCTAATTTTAGAGTCTAAAAGTATTATAGCATCTGCAGAAGAGCCTCTACACACACACACACACACACACACACACACACACACACACAGGCACTTTTCAACCTTTATTTATCCAGGGAAATTTGACCAAACATGCACGTTATTAAAATTCACACATGGGAGCCACCCCAGACCGTCCACATCCTTCCACTATGAACAGCGAGCAGATTGACAGCACAGAGCAGTTCGGGGAAGAGCATGACTTACTTCCTCTCTCTGCCCAGATTTTCTCATCTAATCAGGGGATTCAAAGCAGAAACCTTGCTACTCACACAATTCAGTGTCCCCTTTACCCTTCCCCAAAACTATTAATACACCTAACTAAGAATGGGGCCGATTATAATAATTCTCTTCTCCCACAATTGTATTTTACATAGATAAATTAAGCAATTTATTCTAATCCCCTAGAGATACCTCGGCTCAAACCAACAAATACAACAAAAGAGAATAAATTTGTATTTCTCCCCAAACAGCAGGGGAGTGTGTGTGTGTGTGAGTATGTGTGGTTGTATGTGATAGGAAGATAGAGAAGAAGAAAGATGGAGATACTGTGCAGCCAAAATAAACACATAAACAACATATACATACACACTGTATATACACACTGCATTACACAAACACTCCCTCTCACTGCACGTTGGATAGATTTAAAGTATTATTTGAAGGATTCACTTGACACTCAGACAGTTGAATTTCAATGATTGCCATCATTTCAAGGAATGAATAGTAAGCAGTGCACTCACTGAAGCAACAATGAGCTGACATCATTCTTAACACTGTAATGTCATGTAAGGAAGAAGATAAAAAAAATACAAGAGAGAAGGGTTGGGTTTCCTTAATGAGAACAAAATTATGGTGAAAAGAGGATGAAACAAGGAAATGATTCAGTGACAACAGGCTCCTGTGAGTCATACCTTGTAGAGATGAATTTTTAAAGCCAGTGACAGAACACAGGGAGTCTCTGCTGTCATAATTAGAGTGGAAAAGTCTTTATTACTGGTAAGAGAGTGCTAAGTTAAATCCTGTTTGAGCAGAAACCAGATTGATGTAGTGAAATCATAGATAAATAACTGATGTTAGCGGAGTATATATATATATATATATATATTCATATAGTTTATGTAATTATAAGTCATTGGCATAGTGGGGGGAGTCTAGCTTTGCACTATATCTAAATTCTGGGGCTCTACTGGAATACTTTGACATTATTTACAGTTAAAAACTCTTTTTTTTTTTTTTTTTTTACATAACTCATGCAGCCCTTCAGTTCAGCCTCTGTCTGAAACAAGCTGTTTTAGCTCCTGTCTCTTTAAGGCCCCGCCTCCTGATGAGCGTGCTTCAGGAAGCTTCCCCTCAAGAGATTACATAAATGAACTGTAGTAGCAGAATTTCACTCATTTGTGTTGAGATGTTTACAACCAGGTGAATTATCCAAATAGTCCATCAGTATGAAGCACTACATTAAAACAAGTGTTGGTGGAGGCTTTTTGTTTAAGGTACCAGTGAGACAGTGAGTTACCATCCAGGAAGTCCAGGTTAATCAGCGTGTTTAAAAAGTTTTCATGTGCCACAACTATTGCATCTTTCACTGTTATGTTTGCAAGCTTAACAGTGGAAATTCAGTGTGTGTGTTAAAAAGCAATCAATGAGCAATGTAAGCTTGCATGTATGTGATTGGCTGGTACAGCAGCAAAAGTAGAGCTTGGTTCAACTTGTTGTGTTGTTGTGCTGGAGCCTGACTGTTAAAATAACCCCATCAGGGTTTCCTGCAACACTGCAGCAATTCATTCAAACAATCAATATGCAAACTCTTAATCATTTAGTCTGATGAAACGAGACTGTGTAGGGAATTTGTGTGCTTGACTGTTTTGCTTCCACAAGCAACATGAATTTTGGACAAACATGAATTTGCAGGTCCATTAAAATATGGTCCCTTGCACAAATAAAAGCAAAACACAGGAGATTATCTGAGATCAACAGATAGTTGTTTCTGCTCCCTGAGGCATGTGAGAGTCTTCAATCTGCCTGTTCAGTGAGAGGAGAGACACGAGGAGAAATCTTCAGCTCCCTCTCAAAACTCACAAATGTGACACACTTTAGGAAAGGAGACCAGAGAAAAGAGGGAAATCGACAGCTGAGATCCAACCACAGTACAAAACTCTGCCTGAGTTTCATTCTCTCTCTCCCTCCAGATGGATGGTGGTGTTTATTGGACGTACAGTAGCAAGAAGCAGAGGATAACACATTACCACACACACTAAAACACTCACACACAAACACAGACTGGAGTTTTAGTTACACAAATAATTCTCAGAGGAAGAGCTGCTCTGAGGGCAAAAAGCTTCAGTTGGTGAAATCTCAATAGCTGGAGGACTTTTTGGAAAGTTACAATCAGCCGTAAGCTCATCTCCTCTCTCCTGTCTCCCCTCTCCTCTCCTCTCCTCTCCTCTCCTCTCCTCTCCTCTCCTCTCCTCTCCTCTCCTCTCCTCTCCTCAAATCTCATCTCCTCTCTTCAAATCTCATCTCCTCTCCTTTACTCTCTCCTTTCTCCTCACTTCTCTTCTGTCAAATCTCCTCTCCTCTCTTCTGTCTCCCCTCCCCTCCTCTCCTCTTCTTAAATCTCATCTTGTGCCCTCTCTTCTGTCTCGTCTCCTCTCTTCTGACAAATTTCCTCTCCTCGTTTTTGTCGACTCTCCTCTCTTTCGTCTCCTCTCTGTCATCTGAGCGTCTCAGAGGAGCAGGTCTTGTCATTTGACTAATGCTGAGTCAGACTAGACATTGAAAACAGGCTGCCAAGGTCAAATGTATTTGTGGACTGTGTGTGTGTGTATGTGTGTGTGTGTGTGTCTGTCTGGATGTGTCATAGGCTACTTTCAGACTAAAGGCCAGTTAATTGAGGGCATCTTGTCTAGGGTTAGGGTAAGGTTTAGGCAAGTAGTGGTTGTGTCCCTAAAAGTGACCTAGAAAGACGTCCGTGTGTGTGTGTGTGTGTGTGTGTGTGTGTGTGTGTGTGTGTGTGTGTGTGTATGTGCATCTGTGTGTGACATTAGTTCTACCTCCTGCTAAACATTAACATTTGTGTATAATACTCTCATTGACCTTACATTGAACTGCACCCTGCTACATATTAATAACCCCAAAACACACACACACACACACACACACACACACACACACAGTCTTGCCATCACAGTTGGCTTACATCAACCTCATTATTGACATTAGTAATTCCTTATCTGTTAGCATTGTGATCACTGCGCTAATGCATAATTGATGGACATTCATTAGGTTGGGGGGTCATGTATTATTCACAGCAGCTCTGTGTGGCCACTTGCCACTATTTGTTTCACATTATGGAGGCAATATGCCAGGGATGAGGAGGAGAGAAAGCTAGAGAGAGAGAGAGAGAGAGAGAGAGAGAGAGAGAGAGAGCAGCAGGATGAGAGAGCAGAGTGGCTGAAAGGTTTTGCAGAGTTAATTATTGTCATGCAGATAAAGCAGATTTGAATTGGAACTTGTGAAATGATAAAAAGCTCCTAAACAGACACAAACAGTTTGAATTATCTGCATGTTTACATTTGTGCTCCTGTTTTACACCATAATACATATGTTATATTATTTACTATTTTATCATTTGAGTTCAACCCAACCAATTTCCTGTTATGGTAAAACTTTTCTTCATTTTTCTTAAAAAATGTCTTAGCCTGGATCCAGTCCTCATGAATCACATCCACGCACGCTTACTCAATGATTCATACTCTGTCAAACTGCACATTCAAAATGTCTGACTAAGCATCACAACCTTTTGATACATTTCTTTGAGTCGGGATTTGTTTGAGTGTGTTGATGAGTGTGTGTTTTTCTACCTGATAGTCTTTCCCTCTCTCAGGTCGTACAGAGAGAAGAATATGTCTGTGTCTTCTCCTATGCTGTTGTAGGTGAAGCTCTTCAGGTTGACCAGTAGGTGGTGAGGTACCGGGACTCTACACTGCTCCCCATGTCGCTGCCGGGTGTTGTCACCCTGGAAATCCACAAGGGAAACAAGTATTATGGGAAAATGTATCATGTCATGCCTTTTTAGCATCAGTAACTCACATCAGTAAGTGACAATATCAACTTAAAAACATTAGAAATGTTACAAACAAGGTATTTTAACAATTTGAGATAAGACAGATGCTTCAATCATGATCTCATTCATTAAGAGTAATTATCTGATAGTAAGTAAAATAGTTTTTGGGAAGGATACACAAGTGTTTAAAAATGCCATATGGAGCACCTCTAGAAGGGATGTTATTTCCAAGAGATCCACGAGAACAGTCTATGGCAACAGATCTTATGTTTCTATTCAACAAAACAGAAAGAATAAAGCAGCCTCAGGGTCTGTGAAGTGTTCTGGTGCTGGACTGTTTCCACTGTGAACATGGAGACTGTTTCTGAAACCTTTGCCAGAGTAAGACAATGACTCAAACTCCACTCTCCCTTCAAGCTAACCACAGGGATGCCATTGAGCAAGGCACCAAATCCCTGAGCGTTCCACTCATCGACAGGAGATGACAGTGTTTGTAGAGGCTTCTGGGTAGGTGAGTGTATTTAATGAAAGAGATTATTTTCATTATAATTTAGAAGAAGTAGAAAAGTGTATATATAAAAAAAGTCCTGCCACAGACTTCAGTTGTGGATGTCACTGGCAAATATAACAAATCCTTATAAATCATTTTCATCACTATTTCTATTGGCTTTGAAAAGTAAAACACACTGAAAAACTTAACTTTATTGATTGCATTAATCATGTGTTTAATATATTCTTTTTCTTTTCTGCATAATATGTTAATTCCACGATATGTTAATTTTTGTGCAGTAAAAGTAAAGAGTGCAGACACCATCCTCCTCCCACTCAGAGCAACATCACTGAGGGTCAGGAGGTGGAATCTGTTGTTTATATGTAACAATCTCACTTTCGGATTTAATACTGAGATGGTTCGTAGAAGAGGTCGACGACTTTTCTGCCTACAGAAACTCGCCGAGTTTCATGTTGACAGGTCCCTGATGACTCTCTTTTACAAATCCTACATAGAATCGTTTCCCCCTCATCTGTTGGTTTGGCGGTCTAATTATCAGATACAAGAATGTACGAGCGAAAATAGTAACTACAAGCAGAAAAACGGTAAAGAGGACAATATCCATCCTGTCTGACTGCATCTACCCTCTTCATCCTCACCTGCTGGCTCCTGCTTCAGATTCCCCTCAGTCGAGACAAACAGATACAAACACTCATTCATCCCTCAACTCAGGGAAAAGAAGCTAGCTTGTCTGTTATGAGTATGAAGGCCGACATGTAGGATGATGTTTATGTTGATTTCTGACCATGTTGTTGCTGCTGGATGGATTTGTTAGTGTATTTTGATTGTAATGCTACGCACCCCCCTACATACGTTATGTAGGGGGGTGACAGGATAGTCATCACTGTTATTGCTCTTATTGCTGTCCTGATGATTATGCTTGCTCGTTGATGCAGTGCTGCTGAGTCTGTGTAACTCTTACTAATATGATTTCATGTTTGTTTTATGATGCACTTTATGCTGCAAAACCAATTGCCCTTTGGGGACAAATAAAGTTGCACTTTAACTCTAAATAGAAAAGTATTTATGATACGAAACACCTCAGCAGTGTAGTAAAAGTACAGACAGTGCCTCTCTGTTAGATTTGAGTTATTACAGTGTAGTAGCAGTGTGTTAATGTTGTCAGTGGTTCACAGTGCATTACTACTACATTATAGTAGTAATATTACAGTAGTGGTACATTATAAACTGCCTCTCAATTCTTCACACATGATGTTTCTTATCTTAATACTTCCTGTTGCTGTTTTACTTGATTTTAACATGCATCCTTATTGTCTGACCTGCATGTATAGTACAGGCACTTTTAATGTCTTTTATTGTCTTCTTGTTCTTTTAAAGTCTTTATGTTTTCATGTTTTTTTTATTTGTTTTTATGCTGCCTTGCTGCAAGAAGAATTTCCTCTGATGGGACAAGAAAGATCTGAACTGAACTGACCCATGATATCTGCTGTGTAGTTTTAACAAAGTTAACTCATCACTACTTCAGATGCTTCAGATGTAGTTGAATCTCACAAAATGGAAATGAAGCACCAGTAGCTCAACACCACTGAGGTAGTCAATTTCACACTCAGGGAATTACACATACTTTACTACAGTATCATTACCTGTGTGGTGCTCTGTTGTACGCTGTGTCTGCTGGACAGATGCTGTGGGAGAAGGAAAAACAGAAAATGTTACATCAGGTGTTAATAAGCATTTTTTCTCATCTCCTCTTCTCTCATATTGTCTCCTCTTTCTCTTCTCCCCTCCCCTCCTCTCCTCTCCTCTCCTCTCCTCTCCTCTCCTCTCCTCTCCCCTCCTCTCCTCTCCTCTCCTCTCCTCTCCTCTCCTCATCTTCTGATCTTTTTCAGCTCTGCTATTCACTGCTCTGCTCTACTCTATTGTATTCCATTCTGTTCTCTTCATTCTCGTCCTCAGATGATGAAAATGCTTAAACGCCCCAGAGACTCATTACTCCGACTTGTCTCTCTAAATCTCTTGAGTGGCTGTGTGAGAGGAGGGAGAGAGAACGAGAAGTGAAAACCTGTTTTATGAATTGAAGTAATGACTGTCAAATGCAAACCATTTGCAAATATTCCATCCTGAGCAGGAAATTAACACTGGTGTGCAGCTACTTTCTCACCGTCTTCTTAACACTGAATTTTTCCAGGTAACCAATCAGTAATGTTTTGCTGCTTCATTGCGTACGGGTGGTGGAAGAAAAATATATGTCTGTCTGTGACATTCTGTCTGTTATTGCTTGCTTTGTAATTGAGTTATGGTTTTTCCTCAAATGCTGAACCTTATTTTGTTGCTGCTGCACTTATGCAAATTTGCCACAGGGATCAAACAAATTTATTTAACCTTATTTTGTGCATTCTTCATCTCGACCTTTTCTTGGTCAAATTTAACAACTGACACAAGAAAATACTAATTTCCATTACTGGAAGTAAATAATGTATCAACAGGGAAGCATTTGAATGATCATTTCTGTATCTATCTCAGTCTCTGTAACTTTCTCTGTTCTTGTTATTCTCATCAATGTACACACACATATATACACACATAAAGGCCATTAAACTCTATAGATGTTTGCGATGTTTTTCTCTCTTTGTGCATGTTCACTGTTCTCCACCTTCCATCCTACCATCTATCAACTTTACCCACTTTATCACTCTGTCTCTCTTTCTTCTCTCTTTCTCTCATCCTGTCTCCAGATCAGTCTCTAGGCAACAGAACAAAGGGGAATCACCACAACTACAGTGTCTGACGGTACAGCTCAGCTATTTAAAGCAGGGATGATATAAGGCACAGAACATGAAGTATTACTAAGAAACACTGAACAACCAAGAATGCTCCTCACATTGCAGCAACATTAAGTAGCTCCAAGGTTGTTGTTTTTTTTTTTCATTCAATAATTCTTAAACAGCATTTGACTGACCCACAAATAATCCATCCATCATATAAACACACTTTAAAAAAAAAGTATTAATAGAGATATACCATATATTTACTATTTTTCCAACAATTTCATCATTTGGTATATGATTATGATTAATGAATTAATGAATGCTCAGCTCATCTAAATATTATTTTCAATTTAGAGATTAAAGAAAATCCTAATCTTAATCCTAAAGTGTCCCTGTGTAGATCGTTCATGTGTACACAGCTTGTATTTCTGATATTTCAGGCAGCACTTGAATGCAACATAATAGCTCAAACAGCTGCCAGAGTTATGCAGATAAATGTTGTTGTCAGCAGAATCATAAAGGGGTCACAGATTTGCAGGATTGTAATTGAACAGTCATTGGCTGACATCCTGAGATCAGCTGATATGTATGACGGTCTGCTGAACTACTGTCGACGTGGCCTGAAGTACAGACGCTCTGAAGCTACCAGTAGAGAGGACTGGTTGTACTGGGAACCTCTCAGCTGAGAAACTGAATGTTAATGTGCTAAAACAGAAAGACAGAAGCTCAGGTAGCTTTCATTTTCATACATGAAGATATGTCTGGGAGTTTTGGCCGACTCCTGTCAAGTGACTGTGTGTGTAGGTTTTTACACATTTTACACAACAAAAATAAATGACAAACAACAGGGGTAAAAGGAAAGCACCCTGTTGTTTCTTGATGTGAAACCTACTAAATCAGACTTGCAGGTTATTGTCAGAGAAAAAAAATGAGAAGTGAACAACAGGAGAAATGAGAGAGACCAGCAGGAGAGACAAACACATTTTAAGAATCAAAACACACCAACAGGGGGCTGATTTACAGCAGAAGCAAACAAACTTCCTTAAGTTAAAATCTATTTTTTTCTAGATATGTTTTTTTGTAAAACATGAATGTCAAGGAGCATTACATACAACTTTAAAAGCACGGTTTAAAATTACGCTTCTGTAAAATATCTGAAGAAAAGGTGATGAGGATGTTGATCGGTGCCAATCATTGAGACAGCGTCCAGCCTGCACTCTGATTCAAAACAAGCTCCCCACCATCTGTAACCCACAATCACTAAAGGTTTAAATCCAGGGACTGTACCTTTAAATGACTGAAGTGTTGACATAATTCCCTGCCATAGTGATAAATAATTCTGTTCTGTCTTTTAACTATGAACATGTCCATTTTATTTCCATGTCAGGGTTACGACCTGATTCATTTAGGACCATTAACACTGATAAATGACAAACTGGTATTAGACCAATAACATTTATCACATACTTACAAGAATCCCTTAATGTTGCTTTAATGTCCTTATATTTCATGAACCTGAACCATCAGAACAAGATGGATTTTAGATATATTTCAGTCACCGCTGCTTATACTGTGTAAAATCACGATTGAACTTACACTGCACTCATACTGGTGATGTAAGCCGGCATTACTGGATGTTTCAGGTCTCACCAGATATGCTTACCACAGCACCTCAGCTAGGATTACTCAGTCCCCTACGGTCATTAATCCAGTGTGTGAACAGTTGAGACTTTGTGCACAAAATAAAGGTCTTACCATCTTATAAAGATCTGAGACGCTTATCTGGTCTTCATCCACCATCTCAAACTCCTTTCTTGGCACCAAGTCCAGACCCAGGTGTCTGAGAGAGAGAGAGAGAGAGAGAGAGTAAGGGAGGGTGGGGGGATCTTTTACTGTATATAACCTTCACACAGACCTTGTATATTATTTCCGATCTGGATAGAGGTACAGCAACCTATCCACACGCGCACACATGCACACACACACACACACACACACACCGTATATTAAAGTAATTTTAGATGTGGCCTCCAGGGATTGTGCTCCTGAGGATTACTTTCTGTTCAATCTCAACAACCACATCTTTCACCTACAGGTCGGTGACCTTGGTCTTAAAGACACAGTGCAGAAAATTCTTAAAACTATTTCTTTTAACAGTGTATGAGAAGCACAATGTGTATTTCTGTATTACACCTGGCAGAGGGACAGTTAATTTGGTGAAACCAAGGCTCCGGAGGCAGAGAAAACCAATATTCCCTGGCTGATAAAGTTTAAGAACTGAGAGCTGAGGGTTTCATCCATCGCTTTATTTGTGACCCTGCTCTTCTCATACAATATCAAGAATACCTTTGGGGTACTGAGTGTTGCTTCTGGAGGGTAAAAATGGTAAAAACTACGGCTGCAAGTATCGATTGTCATTAACAATTATTCTGCCAATTACTAAATACTGAGTTACGTTGTATCGTTGGTCACTACTGTTGTTGTTGGGACTGAATTAGAAGTGATAAGAGAAGGAACACCTGTTTAGCCTGTTTTTGTTATTGAGGTTTTAAAGGTTTGTGTTTTCTCAGTTATAATTCAGTTTCTGTTATTATCTGGCTGGAAGATCAAACATGCATAAGCTTGCACATGCATTGACATCATTATCAGTTAAGTGAATCCTACTTTTGTCATAAAAAAAAATCAGAACTATCCCTTTAATAATTACAGCTGCAACAGTAATGAGATAATAATACTGTGGTATTACTATTAACTATACTGGTAGTGCTACTGTTACAATTATAATAATACTAATCGTCATCATACTGTCATAATTATAATAACACTAATCGTCATCATCATCTTCTTCTTCATCATCATCATCATCATCATCATCATCGTCCTCTCTGTCCTTAAGAGTACACACACACCACCTCACAGTCTGTCTCTTCCCCAAAGACAGCAGAGCGGAGCTTTAAATTACCTGTGAGAGAGGCCTGGGCTGCCCACCTTTCATTTCTCCAGTATTAATAACTCAATCTCAAGTAAACCGGCAATTTCTCTCCATTCCATCTGTTTTCCATCAGTCTTTCAACGAGCTCCCATGAGTCTTTTCAACTGCTGGTGTGCTGCTTCATCCACCTGCCTTCAATCATACTTTTATTTGCCCTGCGTAGGTGTCTGGGGAGTCTGTAGCACTGATTTTTGAAACATCAACACGTCAACATGTAGGATATTTGTGTTGTTCTTCAGCAAAACATGCTTTAGGCAAAAAAAAACAAAAACTAGCAATCAATACAAAAAAATGCTTTGTCCTGTTGTGATTATTTTAGAATCAAACCTATCATGAGAAAAGCCTTTTTGCTTGAAAAGCAATGAACTAATAAAAACATAGTTTTAACAATTCTGTCTCCTCATAATTAGGTTTATATATGACTAAATTGTTATCTCAATTAAGTTGCATCGACTAACATTATCGCTGCCTGGATTTGTTTGGGTTTGTTTAATGAATGAAGTGCTACATTTATATACCACACTGTAGGGAGGACAAAATGAAGAAGGTGACACCAGAGCCCGGAGACCTCACTGTCATTAGGTTTGGGTAGTTTTAGGCAACAAAAGCATTTTGGTTAAGGTTAGTGTTAGGTTAGGCACTGAAATAAGGATGCTATCCCACAGTTTGCCCATAAACCTTCAAATACAATGATTGATGCAATCATGTCCTCTAACCCAACAGACAAGGGGGCGATTTAATTTATACTTGGACTGATCTGTAATTAGACTGCCCTTCCATGTCTAGAATTAGAACCACTTGAGAACAAGACCTCCAAACAACAATTGATAACTGAATCTCAGCTAAAAATTTGAAGTTCATCCCTCTTTCTCCTCTATGTGTGCTCAACACTCTTTGAATCAATTTAAAGTGGTGCATTGTGTCCATCTCTCAGAATCTAAACTAGCCAATATATACCCACAAATTCACCCTATATCTGATAGATGTAAGTCTGCGGATGCAACACTGATTCATATGTTCTGGCTGTGTCCCAAATTGGGAAGTGTTGGAAGTCTATTTTTGAAGCTCCCTCTACAGTCTTAACAGTTAAACTCGATCCAAACCCTCCTATGTCACTGTTTGGAATCATTCCTGAAGGAATGCCGTTACCTGCAAGGGGCCCTAAAGTTGTCACTTTCACTACTCTCCTGGCACGCCGCCTGATAACTCTGCATAAGGGATGTGCTGTCTAACCTGAAGCTTGAAAAAATACAACATATACGACAGTGCTCTGAAAAGAATTATGTTAAAGACTGTGTGATATGATTGAAAATTAAATGGACCTTGTGATCACATTGTCAGCCACTGTTTCCAAAGATACAAATCAATCATCCCTTTATCCCTTTATATTTCTTGATGTCTTGTGTGTGTGTGTGTCTCTGTGTGGATGAATGCTGTATGTGCGTGACTGTGTGTATTCTCACTCGTTGCCCCAGTCCAGTCTGACGGTGATGTGTCTCTTGACGTCTCGGCTCTGGTCCTGCGTCAGGTGACCTGACAGGAGCTGCCTTCTCAGGTCGATCAGCTCCATCATCACGTGACGAACCTTGTAGAACAGATCCACCTTGTGTTTCTAATGGCCAGAGAGAGAGAGAGAGAGAGAGAGAGAGAGAGAGAGAGAGAGAGAGAGAGAGAGAGAGAGAGAAAGAGGCATTAGGTTTATCTGCTGTTCAGCAAACTAGATTCATGTTGTTCAACTTGTGAAGTTGTTTTTTTTAGCTGAAAGGGGTACCACAAGGCCTTTTCTGTGGTGTTTTATTCAAGGAACAAGCACTTAAAGAACTCACACTTACACACTCAAAAAAGCTGATCGCTGCAGTCTCTCTCTGACATGTTTGTAACGAGCTATCGTGACTTAAAAAAGAACAAAGTATGGAAACTAATTGCTGACAGCGTTGGTTCATTAGTATAGCAGCTACAGCAGAAAACAACTGTCCACTCGGAGCAGAGTATGAGTAAATTATGAGTTCAATGCAACACACTCACAGAGCTCCAGACTAATGAGAGGCCAGGCTGCCTTCTACTTTGTGTCTCTATGTGTGACGCAGCATTATCCCTATTTAGTCTCACAGAGAGAGATGAAGCTTATGCCAGCATGTATTGAGCGGGAGGCAGAGAAACACCTATGAAAAGATCACAGTCAAGGCTAACGTCAACAAACATATTCACAGAGTCCAATCGATCTGCCTTGCAAGTGTTTTGGACAAGAGGAATTTAGAGAGAACTCCACACAGAGGAGGCTTTCCTGAGGAACCAAACCCAAGACCTTCTTGCTATGAACTACAAACTGTGATTTAAACTTCTTTAAAAAAAAAAAAAAAAAGATCCTAGAATCATTTATTAATTTGCAATTACATGCCTTTGTTGACTCACTTAACTTATTACAGCCATAGCAGTCTGGTTTTCACCATTTTGGTTCCAAAAATGGTCCTACCTGGGTAAAGATGGAGACTCATTCCTGTGGCTGTTCTTCCTTATCAGCTCTATTTAGTGGGTCAATGCCTCTAGCAACGAACATGTTCAATACGAACCCTGTGGAAGGGGCTTGAAATGCTCCAAGCTCCTTTTTATAGAAAACAATTCTGTCCCTTTGCCCAGCTGTGAAAGAAATTTAATATACCCAAATTCCCTTTTATTTTCTTTTATATTTACAGATTAGGCACTGAAATAAGGATGCTATCCCACAGTTTGCCCATAAACCTTCAAATACAATGATTGATGCAATCATGTCCTCTAACCCAACAGACAAGGGGGCGATTTAATTTATACTTGGACTGATATGTAATTAGACTGCCCTTCCATGTCTAGAATTAGAACCACTTGAGAACAAGACCTCCAAACAACAATTGATAACTGAATCTCAGCTAAGAATTTGAAGTTCATCCCTCTTTCTCCTCTATGTGTGCTCAACACTCTTTGAATCAACTTAAAGTGGTGCATTGTGTCCATCTCTCAGAATCTAAACTAGCCAATATATACCCACAAATTCACCCTATATCTGATAGATGTAAGTCTGCGGATGCAACACTGATTCATATGTTCTGGCTGTGTCCCAATTTGGGAAGTGTTGGAAGTCTATTTTTGAAGCTCCCTCTACAGTCTTAACAGTTAAACTCGATCCAAACCCTCCTATGTCACTGTTTGGAATCATTCCTGAAGGAATGCCGTTACCTGCAAGGGGCCCTAAAGTTGTCACTTTCACTACTCTCCTGGCACGCCGCCTGATAACTCTGCATAAGGGATGTGCTGTCTAACCTGAAGCTTGAAAAAATACAACATATACGCTCTGAAAAGAACTGTGTTAAAGTGCAGAGATCTTTTTGACATCTTTTGACAAACTCTCCACACAAGTACAGGAATAAATAATGAAGTTATCATGTTTTGACCCCCGACACACACCTGGACATGGTTTTGGTATTCTGGGCCTGGACTTACTGCTTCTGCTTGACCTCTTATTACAATTTAAATGTTTTTCATTCTTCAATTTTACTGTGCAGTACTGAGTGCCTTGTATTAACTATGGTCTTTCATTATGTACACTTTGATATACATGCATACTATGTTGTAATTCCTCTATAAAGAAGATCAGGCTTAACCTTACTGAGTGACAGAAGGGGGTAGGGGATGTTCACTGTGGGGTGGAAACGGGGTTCTCTTTGAAAATTTATAGAAATTTATAGAAACTCAATAAAACGAACTGTGCAAGAAAGAAAGATTCAATCATGTTTAACATTTGGGGGGTGATTGACTGACTCACATCCATGACTGTCCATGTAGTACAAATGTGACCTTTTATTGTCAGTTCAGTGCCTCAGTACCACAGTTATGAAGAATTCACCATGATTGTGGAGACAGATTATAATCAGCTTTGATACGGTCTTAATCGTGACGATCAGAGTCTAATGAACCTTAAAATGGTTTAAAACCATTAAGACTCCTCTCGGGCCTCCAGTTCTGAGATTCTTCTTAAAGCAAAGGCCGCATTGATAAGTTGATGCAAGATGAGACCACAGTAAGTCAGTAGTAGGAGTTTTAACCTAAATGCACTCACACACACACACATACAAACATACTTCCCCCTATAGCTTGTACTATTCTTAGCGCTCTAATTTGTCCTACAGGCCTTCAGCAGCAGGCATTAATGTGCAGGGTTAAATGTCCGTGCAGTTCTTGGGAGGACAGCTAGATCGGCAAAAATGAGTGCAAAGCAGCATGTGCTATGGACACACATACACATACACACAGATTTATACACATGCACACACTGTCCTTTGAGATTTAAGGCCTATAACAAAAAAAAAAAAACACACTCCCACATACATACAGTAAATGTAGCTATACCATGAGATATGATTATATTGCTATTCATATGTATATAGAGAGTGTATGCTGTACACACATATACACTTGCATACATACATGAATAATATCCAGGTCGTAAACACACACATATGCAAAGGTCAGGAATCCTGTGAGCGTGTCTGAAGTTGAGGCAGAGAAAAGAGCAGTGAACACCTGCTGACACGTTCACATGCTGCCGTGTATGATCTCTGAGTCTTTCTATCTCAGTCTGTCTCTATTTTAGACGTCTCCAACACACAGAAGACCCCTGCGCTTTAGGACCATTATGTAACTGCGGCTGCAGTGGAGGTGGAGCTGTTTTTGGGAAACTCAGGAAACACAACAACAACAAAGAGTTCAGTGAATTCAGCTGAAGCAGCTCTCATATCGACCGCTAGATTTCTCTGCTGTTCACTCTCCCAGTGCATGCTGGGTCAGTCCTAAGCCCTCCCAAAAAGAGTGTAGTGAGATTAGATGGGAGGATAGATAGTTCCACTTCAACAGTCAAGACTCTTTAAACTCCTTAATCTTTAAGCACATTTTCTGACATGGTCGATGTGGCTCAGTAGCTTAAAGTAGACACCAACAGGCAAATCCCGGGTTTGATTCTGCCTGTGAAGTTTGTGGCACATCATTGTCCTCTTTCTACCTCAGGCTTCCCAATCTACTTCCAACTACAAGTACAGACAGAAGACCAAAAACATTTTAAGCATTTATATGATACTTTCATTTTGAATCTGGTTTTTACGGTGGAGCTGTCTGCACTCTGACCACACGGACACGCTGGTTATTAAACATACATGATCTCTTCATACCTGTAAAACCTTTTTACAGGTTGCCATGACAGAATAGCTGAGGAAACACCCCCAGTGGTAATAATGAGTACATCTGTTTGACTGCTTGAATTCTGTGCCTGAGTGCATGAGAGGATATTTAAAACATGGTATAATTTTAAAAGGTCGGTTCCCTGTTGTAACAGTCATTTATATAATACAGCTCTGAGGCAATGAGTCCACAGGGAAGCCCTTTTCACAGCACTGGCATCTATTTCTCAGTAGTTCCTGTTGGGAACCCTCTTGCACCCTCCCAACAGTGCTGAGTGATTACCATGTTTTTAGCACTCAGTGCAAGTGCTGGAGGTTAGAAATACTACAACTTTTAGCCAAAGAGTGCCATTTCAAATGGATTTTCAGGGGTTGCTTAGCAACAACATGAGTCACGCACTGCAGTTCTCCTCAGCATCTGTTTAGCATTTGTTTTTAAGAAGATGCCCAGTGGACACAGAAGCTAATGCTCTTTGATACACACTTTGATACAGAGTCCATATTAAAATTCTGCACGAACATGTAATCATTAAAGATGCAGGAACATCTTTCAGAGGGTGAACTTTCACACATCATCTTAAAGGGCAGAGAAAAGTATACTTTAATTTTTTTCATTGATGAAATGTGTATGGTTATCTTTTTTGTAACTAATTAATTGATTAATTAGTCTAATAAAGGTCAAACATCACTAGATTCATGTTGTTCAAGAAGCTCAGTAAACTAGTGTTATTTGGCAGTCACAGAGGTACCACAAGACTTTTTCAGTCACTCAAAGAAGCCACACTGTGATACAGTTAAGGTGAACACATTCACTGTTCTAACAGCTTACATGCATATGGGCTGCCGTCTCTGGCTCCCTCTAAAACATGTTTGTGATGAACTGCCAGAACTTTTAAAAAAAAGAGAGAAAACATATGGAAACAAATTGCTAACAGCGTTTGTTCATTAGCACAGCAGCGATGAGAGGAAAGAACCGTTGAGTCGGAGCAGAGCATGTAGAAGATGTGCTCGACGCAGCACACACGCAGAGCTCCAGATTAATGAGACATCAGAGAAATTAAAAACAGAGACAAGTAAGAAAAACTTGCATGTACCTAAACATCTGCTTAAACTATTAATCATAATAATAATCAATGAATTAATCATTGGTATACTCAAAAAAGGCAGGTGATGTTACTAATTATCAGAAAAGATAAGGTGGGAATGGATGAATGAATTAATTAATTCATGTTAAAAAACAAAAAACAGTTCAGTGACTAAAGGCATAATGAAGAACAGGACTGTAGTGAGTAATGTGCTTAGTTCACACTGCTCACTGCACACCATGCTGACATGAAAAAAAAGCCAAGAAATCACCAGATAACAAAAAAACGTACATTTATTTCACTATAAACAAAAAGGCTTGTATCAGTCATGTGTGCTGATTTTTGAACATGTTTACTTTATTCATTATGATTTGGGGAAGCTCATATAGGACCATCTATAACATGAATGGTTCTGTACTTTCATTTGGCAGAATACACTCTGTTCTCGAGGGTTCTCCTTAATCAAAGCAGCACTGCAGGAGTCAGCAATAAAATAAAAAGTGCTATAAAGACCAGAACCTAGCAGACCCATCACTGAGATACAGGACACACAGTTCTTATTTACAGCAGCAGCCTGAGAGAGGAGCTGTACCCGGAGCAAGGTTCACAAACACATTTACACCAGAGAGCTTGCCTGACACTAGCTGCCTATTGTCAGCCAGTGCAGCCGCTGGGGAAACTGTGAAGTATGTGCTTGGCTCATGTTCACCTCAACAGAAGAGGAGAGCTTGTGGGTCACACTCCTTTAGTGCAGAGACACACAGGAAAAGATGAAGGATGCAGTCATACTGGAGATAGCAGTGTGATGAAAGCTGATTATATTAATAAAGAGCAAACATCATTGTTGAGTTTCATTTCAGCAGCAGGACTGTGAACTAGGGGCAGTTGTGACCTGTAACAGCAGCTTTAGCAAAGCTCACAGTGTTCATTTAACTAATCTACTCTCATTTTTATTACAGTAATTTGCTCTTAAATGAACTGAGAGAAGATGCGTGTTATCTACTGTGCTGACGTGGTGCATAATTACAAACTGGGGTTTTTTTCCTTTTCACTTTACCTCAACCTAACTGACACAACTTGGTGCCAAGTTGTATTAGTGCACCATAGAGATACAGTAGGGTTAGGTAAATAATAATTATAATAATGCTATGTGTAGTCTGCTATGTTAAATGAAATGAATGGAACACAGACAGAGAGAGGTGGGGATGGTCAGGTCAGTAGTAGGAAACCAATAATTCATTTTTAACTCCCACCAGGTCGCACAGCTATTAATGGAAATCACAAACTGCAATAAGTAGTATTTGACATCTTATATATAATGACTGCTGGTTCACATTCTGGCACAGACACCATGCAGGTCTGCACCAGAACGTCCAACTGTGTTAATCTACTACTCCACCCACCCACCCACCTGACTGTGGATGGAGCAGTGATGGCGGTCAGATGTCAGGCTGAAAGAATAATATATAAAATGGTCGTGCTTTTAAGATCTGATTATTTTGTTTGCTGTTTACTGATGAACTGTGCGATCCGGCGCTGCTACACAGCTGTGAGTGGAATGTAAAAGGTATCTGAGAAGCAGAGCTACAACACATTGAGCTAAATGTTAATCTATACAAACAATCAGACTGCCTAATGTTCGTTCACTGGACAGCAAAATGGATTCTTTAACTCCTCCGTCAGTGCTGCTCACTCCTTATATATACTAGAATTGAGACCTACTTCTCTCTCTAAATGCACTTTAATGCACTGTGGTGCTAACTGCTCAATCTTTTTTGTTTTGTTTTGTTTTGTTCTCTTGGGATTGATGTTTTTATCATTTTTAAAGGGAATTTTTAGATATACAGTACATCTTCATCCTTTCTGTTGTTGCTGCTGTGGGCTGGTAGGAACAGCAATTCATTTTTTGTGCATTCAAATACACAAGAAAATGACAATAAACTAAATCTTGAGTCTTGAAAATGACTTGCAACTTATTTTTCCTCATGCATGAATCAAAAGCACGATGACTGTTTTTGCAGCATCACAGTCATCTGTGTGTTTTTTTTTCTGACTCAAACAGCTCCTCCAGGACTGGAACAAAAACTGCTTTAAAACCAGAGCAGTTCAGATTTATTTGGGACATCTGGCCATTACAGTTATTGGATGGATGTGCTTTGACCTTTGACCCCTCTTCTGTGTCAATCAACTGGACTTGGAACAGGTGTACCAGCTGGCACAGCAGGAGGGAACACACAGCGTTTCTCAATCTGTGTTCTCATCTGTACTTGTGCTCTTGTGCACTTGTGAAACATCATCAGTTGCAGCTGAAGGACTGTTCCACTCCAGCCAAGTACACAAGTACAGTCCAAATGCCCAGATGTGTACTTACTCCACCCATTTCATTGAGGATACATCGGGAGCTGACTTGTGTTGACTTGGGATAGCCAAGTATCCCAGAATGCATTTGTACCAACCCGTAGAGACAGTGGAGATTGCACAATGACTACATTGCGTCCTCCTGTCCTCACAAGTTTGAACTCCTGAGTTGAACTTGCCAAGTCTAAACTAGCAATACGCAAACTTGGTGTTTGAGAAAGGCCCCAAGTCGCTTCTCCACTTCTAGCTGGTACTCAAAATGCTTCCACCCACACCGCAGATAGAGATATACGATGCTTTGAAATGGAGCTGCCCAATTTGTCTGTCTCTGAGAGAAAATCTAAAATCTCCCAGGTACAACTGAGCACTGAAGTTTTTTTTTCCAGCTGCAGAGTAGAAATCTCTTTTGTGTCAACTATTTGTGGATTTAGTCTCCCTCCTACCTCTCTCTCCCTCCCTAACTGCTGCCTCTGCCTCTTTCCCCAGCTGGAGTGAGTAATCACACCTTAACATCCTGCGGGAACAAATACACAAACACACGCGCAAGCACCGTTTAACACATCTTTACCACTTCAGCACTATAAAAACCAGCCGAGCAAATCTCAGATAATGATGCTGTTTGTAAAAGCTATTCTGTTTCATTGCACCTGTTATTCAGACCACCTTGATATCAGCTAAGCTAAAGAAAACACAGTGATACATACAGAATATTTCAGTATAGCTCCACCACCAAGAGCACCAAGAGAAAGAAAAGAACTACTCATGTTTAGCCTCATAAGGCGGCTTCCAGCTGGGCTGCAGAGCTCACCACTGTCAACTAAATCAAACATTTACTTTCCTCTTTATTGCTGCATTGGCCTTTTGCTTTTCAGAGTTAGAGGGATATGATATGAAGATCTTAATCACTCTGACAGCCCACAAACAAGAAAGTCCCAGCATAATGCCTCCTCACCATTAACAAACACCCCCACATCTCCTACCAGAACATAAAACCACATCAGTGGTTTTTCAAGTGGTGGGTCAGAGTGGGTCTCCAGAGGGTAAGAGATTGTCACAGCTTGGCCTTAATATATAATAGGATTTTATTCTGCCTGACAGCTCTCATATCTAATGGGACATTTGCGACACCTCCGTTCCATTAGCTGCATCCTGCTCCATTTTCACACCTGACAAATGAGAAAAAGCAAAAGGCATGTTTCACTCGGTTTCACTGGGCTTTCTAAAATGCCCGGTCGTCTAATTGACAATGGTTGTATGTAGAATTAGCATATTTAATATTTCAAAAGGATCCAGTTTAAGTTTAATGTACTGACTCTGCATGAACATCGGGCTATTCATTATTTGATAATATGGTATTTTTATTTATTTATTTCCTAACTTTTCAGCATCAACTCAGAGCACATCATCAACACTGAAGATGCGACAACAACTTAGTTTATCATTCGATTGAAACCAGAGTTTGAAAATGTTATTTAGATGTATTTTTGTATTTGATTTATTGATTTTCACAAACAAAACAGTGTCCAGTATTATTTACACAAGCATCTCTATATAGTGAATGAATGTGTGTTGTATTTTGCTGAAGGACACTTCAGCAGGGTCAGCGCTCGCTGTCATGCTTGCTGACTCAAGCTCGCTCATCCAGTTAGAGAGCCGTGTAAACTCCCAACACATCCACACAGCTGTACCACAGTTCTCAGGTTGCTGCCTCATAACACCGGATAGTAACTCACTCTGACAAGTTAGATTGCAAATTTAATCCGGTAATCTGTAATGTGTAACTCATTACTTTCAGGAAGTTACCAGTTTGAGGCCTCCTAATAGGATGTGAATCAGCCGGGCATCTTCCAAATCAGAGGGGATGCTCACAACACCTCTGATGCATTAGCAAACGTCCTGCTTCATTTTCACGCCTGTCAAAGCGGCTGCTGCGTTACTGAAAACAACAGTGCTGAGGCAAATCACCAGGGAGCACAAACAAAGAGCCTCCGTATTCTTCTTCTTTGGTCTCCACTGCTCAACTATTATTGTAACACTCTCCTTCTGCTTCCTTAGGATACATCTGAGCAAGGCACAATTTTTATGTCAAATACATCTTTCAGACAGAATCATGACACTGCAGCAGAGAGAAGTGTACCACTTGTACTGAATAAGACCCTAAACTTTCAGCTCACTGACACAGGAAGTGACCTAAAGGAATGACAAACATTAAACACAAAGCGTTCTTTGAGGATAAAACAGGACATTTTTTCATTTTCATCTTGATAAATCATGTATTTTTGAGATTATTGGAGTCAAGGTTTTGTTTCTGAATGAGAACAACTTGCATAAACATCAGATGGTATGGTACTTCATATGCAAATGTAGGTGTCAGACTACCCAACTGGCCACACTAACTGCACAGAGCTTTTTTAAATGAATGTCTCTGTGGTTTTTTTTCTGGGACTGTATGGGAACATTGGCAAATCTTCGTCTAGACATTGATCTGTGGGTGGAAATATTCAGTGCCTGACTCTGGCACAGCTACTGTTAGCTAAAATATATTCCAGGGCAACATCAACCAAATAAATGAAACGTTCTCCTTCGAAATATAAAAACCCACTGTGCTTCTGTGCAAAGCCACCAACCAGTCCAAGCTGTCAAAGAGTTTGGTAAAGGCAACCCTTTCTAGCAGGAGTTGGGAACCATGCGGTGTGCAATATGTGTGCTGTGTGTGTGATCGTGCGTGCATATGGGTGTTATGTCCTTTGCTTGTTCGTCTGGTGCAAACTCCATCCTAAATCCTCGCCTGACCTTTTATGAACCCTGCCTGGTGACATGCAAGAAACACACACACACACACACACACACACACACACACACACATACACAGACACACAGGCACATACACAGACAGAGGACTGCCAGAAGCAGGAAGTGATAGCGGGGATGCCAGCCTGCCACGTCCCATGCTGTGTTTGGTTCAAGAGGTGGACAGAGGAAGGACAGTTTCCTCTCTGACTGTAAGATACATTTACACCACCTGGCGCAAGTGACCCGAAGACAGTGAACAAATACACACAATGATGTATTTTCAGATTCACTTGGATCTACAGAACATGTGGAATTATGAGCCATTTATTCTGATGTAACATTTTAATGTTTCTCTTTTCAGGCCAAAATAATCTGCTTTGTATTTGTTCACAGTTTTCTGGTGACTCCCGACTGACCCTAACCTTCAGGGAGAGGGGGACAGGTGGGCTCGCTGGCCCCCAGACTCCAGCGTATGGTTATTACAGTTATTATTTCTCTCCTGTTTGCATCGCTGCAGATTGTGGCTGTTGGCTGTTCTCATTAGTTAGGCTCCTTGCTTAAATGTATTTATGTTCATGCAGGTATTTTGAGTGTGAACACAGGAATGAGTATGATTCACTTATAAAACGAGATAAAAAGTCAAAGTGAAAAACATCAGGTATAGGTATAATTTCAGAAGGAGACATTCAGACACCAGGTGTAAATATAGACTAAAGTGGCTGCTTCAGCCAGTACAGAAGGGACGCTCGGGTTTTGGAAGGACAGCTCCCTTCATAATATCAATGGAAAAAAAAGACATGGAATGGAGAGACAGTCTACAGCACGAGCACAAATTTTGGAAGGACAACCTCCACATACAGCTTAACAGTGCAGAAATAGACACTTTGGAAGGACGAGCTTCTCTTACAGCGCTGGAGGGGACATTTTGGAAGAAGATCACCCCTTTCAGACAGGGCAGAGGTGATGATGTCTTGAAGGCATATTTTCCGTTTACTTACTGTTATTGAAGTGCTAAAAGACAAAAAAAATGCTTGAGATGCCAACTTCATAACTGCACTGGACCAAAATGATAATCAGATCAGAAACAAAAGCAACTTCAGAGGGCTCAAAGCCAACTGATGACGCCATCATCACAAACTGAAATATAAAAATACTATTGAAATAATCCATTTAACAAACAAGAATCCCAAATTAAATGACTGCATCATTCATTGACCTTTAGATCGACATGTAGTAGTATTCCCTGATCTGAGGCTTTGATCAACAGGAAGTTGTCGTTTGTCTGTTACAAATCACTGCTGAGAAGCTAAAAGCCTTTCCTCATGTTATGCTTAAGGTTTGGTTTTATGTACTAAAACCACTTGGTTAAGCTTAGAGGGACAACTTTAAGGGGACTTTTATGGTGATCTGTGTAACATTAAACTTTTGTCTAAATTTAAACACCTTGAGAAGATGAAGATGGAATCTAAAGTGACATGAGGCTATAGCTTAACAACACAAACCATGGTAAAAGTTGCATAATGAAGAACTGACATTAATCAAGAATTGTGCACTCTGAAGAGACAGATTCTTCACTGTAATTTGGAGGGTCACATTATATGTTAAATATTATGTAACAGTAGTGAAAGTAGACGCTACTGGATGTCATGGAGGATTATAACTGGTCACACGCGTTGCTATCTGTGTCAGAAGCTTATACAACTAAAATAATGGAGACATAATAACACGCACATAAAAAGGGCTTTTCATAAGCGTTCGACTGATGCAATAAAAAAACACACTACTGTAAGCCAACAATGGCCCCGTCACCATGGCAACGATGTATGAGTCACTGTGGCAAATATATGACACTGCACTTACCGAAGCCTATAGATCCAGGACAGACGCAGACATGCATGTTTACTGTACGTACAGCTGGTGATTACAAGTATGGACAGAAACACACTTTCACTCTGTGTGGGGAAACTCTCCTCACTCTCTCCCTCACGCAAACACCTGAATAACAGGAGCTCGGTTTCAAAACTGAGACGCACCGTATGGCCAAACACAGGAGAAGACTGTAGCTACTTACAGGTGGGATAAGATGATGAATCCACTCGTTTCTCTCTTCGCCTTCTCTTTCTGTTTCTCTGGTTCTAGCGAGCCTGGCAAGCCGCTAAAGAGCGATCCAACCCAGCAGACGAGAAGAAAATCATAGCCTGTCACACGACTTGAGATCCACTCACAATGTACTGTAGCAACACTACCTCTCTCTCTCTCTCTCTCTCTCTCTCTCTCTCTCTCTCTCTCTCTCTCCCTCTCTCTCTCTCTTTCTCTGCTTGTGTGTCTATGTGTGTGTACCTTCTGCCTTATTCTGGCTTTATCTGTCATCCTCTGACCTACTCCCAGTCTCCATCTTTCTCATCTTTCTTTACCTCTCCTCCCTCTCCCCCCCCCCCACCTCCCTCACCCCTCTCTCCCTCTCTTTCTCTCTCTCTCTCTCTCTCTCAGCCACCCACCCACCCACGGGCCAGTCTGCAGCAGTGAGCTTCTCTCCACTTTTGCAATGTTGGAGAAAGTGTAGAGAGCTGAGAAAAGATACAGCGAGGTGTGTACTCTAAAGATAGTGATATACAGCACATTTGATGATAAAGACATCTGACAGCGGAGCTTATAACCTGAGGCCCTTGCCCACAGAGAGCCTTGAAATGAAACGTGTGATGTAGGTGTGTATGTGACGGATAGAAAGAGAAAGACCAGATAGACAGAGAGATAGAGGGATAGAAAGAGAGAGAGAGCCAACAATATGTCATCTCCTGCATTCCCTATGGACAAACACCTTGTTTCACCTTGTTCATTTTAGAAACTGCCCACTCGGGCCAACAAGAGGAAGACTGTCAGTGGCAGAACAGAATGGTGTTATGCATGAAAATCCCAAATCTGGTCAAAATCTGATCATTTGTTGCTGCGATACAGGAAATTACAGGCAGACAAAGATATGAGTGGACAGATGAGGACCAGCGTTTGGTTGCTACTGCAAGAACCCGCTTACTGAAAGTTAGTTAAAAGTCTCAACAGACAGTACTGTAAATGTTACCTAAATCAGAGGTCATGTGGTAGAGACTCTACACTGACACCGAACAGAACACGGCGCTTCGCTCAGCGTTTCATCAGACTCATAAAAATGTGCAATGGGCCAAAGTTTGTGTAGTAATTAGCAATGAAATACTGGTGTGTAAAATATACTTGACCGCCTCAAAGAATCAATATAACGTAATTAAAAACACTACATCCTGGAGCATCATGGCATTTATAGCGTAACAGTAACTGGCAGAGTCACTTCCTCAGGGCTTCTTTCTAGAGCTGCCAGTTTGAGCTGATATACAGAAATAAAACTTTTACACTAATCTGTGGAACAATTTCTTCAGCAGAAGCACTCTCAGTAGACCAGAATGCAATGCAACCATAAAACAATTCAATATTTTTGGCAAAAGCAACTGTAGCAATACTGGTAGGAGACGACAAACTGAAGTAGAAGAGCGATGAATGGAGCTACAGCATCACAATACAACAGATGAAATTTACCAAACCTAACAAACTGATGGTATATTGATGCTTAGAGTAGCAGTAGACAAGTGTGTGGAGGGATCAGACCTGAAGGTTGTTTTCACTGCCCTCGAGCAAAAGTTTGGAAGCATTCAGTGTGTATACAGACACCAGGCTCCTTCAGTATTCCTGCTAGGTTTAATTGCGATGTTGCTGTAGATAACAGTTTGGTACCATCACAGTTTGTTAGCTTCATTCTCAACATGTCCTCATTATTAAACAACCACACAGGTTGATTATAACATACACTCCAGAACGACTCATAGCAGCATTATTAAAATATGCTGCTTTCCAAAACCGTCACAAATCACTGTAAATAAAATAATAATGATGTTTTATGATGTGACAAAGCTGTGGTTAAGGTCTGGTTAGGTTTAGGCACAAAAACCACTTGGTTAAGGAAAGATCACTTGACTCGTGGTTGGGTTTAAGTTACTATTATTACTACTACTGGGTTGTTTTTGGCGACTAAATTTACAACCTATACTGTCGTTTTTCTTTAGGACAGGTTGAAATTCTGGTTAGTTACCAAAGCTACCAGACAACAAAGCTATTTAACTTTTCTTTTCAAGCATAACATCAGATAAGTACACCATTTATTTTTCTTTCTAGCCACAGTGGCATAACCCTAATTAAAGGTTATTTACCCCCTTTTCTCTTCTCCATGTGATTGATTGTCTTCTTGAAAAAAAAAAAAATTCTATGATTAGTTTGATGATGATGGAAAGTTTTCTGTTTTCAGTGCTTTCGGACAGGAAGGCTTCCAACACCACCTCTCTCTTCTCTCCCCACGTTTTATCACACAGAACAGACGTACAGCGTGAGACAGACACAGAGAGAAGTGTGTCAAAGGCCAAAACCAGAGATGGCATTTTAACACCATGCTGTTAGCTCTACTACACAGAACTGTCAGTCAAACTATACAGCAAATGACATCACGGGCCTGCAGGCGAGAAGACAGATCAGATGTTGTTTACTGCATATATACAGTAAGACTCACAGAATCTGTCTGTGCCTCGAAGAACTGTGAGTTCAAGCCTGTCACACTTCTTTTCATATATATATATAGAGAATGTGCTCTTGGTGTGCCCTGTAACCTACTAGTATCCAGCTGAGGACCCTTGTTGCATGTCACCCCCATCACTCTCTCCCTTCACTTCCTGCCTTCTCTCCATTGTCCCGATAATAAAGGCATAAAACACCCCAGAAAAATGTCTGAAAAAGGAAATGATTGCTATAACCATCTTGTTGTTCCTGCTCCCCTACGCTGAGTGCTTGAAGTTGGTTTTTACATACATTTTAATTAATCACTTTATTTTGTAAGCCTAAAAGGCTCATTTGTATTTTTTTTACAGAAAATTCCACTTGTAACTACAAACAGCGTCGGCCATATTCGTTTTTGGTTGGTATGTCTTTCTTTGTTTCAGTACAAATGGAAACTTTCACAGTCTTTCATGTGCTCAAAACTGTAGATTTTCTCCAAGCAAAGCAGGTTAAAGATTTCTGAGTAAAAGCTCAGTTTGAGGGCAGTTTACATGCAGTTTTTAACTATCAAACTCTGATGGGACCCCGTGTCTTTCTAGTAATGATTATTTGTAGTGTAACTGACACTTTCCTCCTTTTTCTTGTTTCATAGAATCTGACAACCAACAACTTTAAAACTCATTAAATAACAAATTAAATCTTGTTTGGTTTAGGTTGTACAAAAATCAAACTGTTATGGTGTTATGGGGGTTGTGTCATTATTTTTTATTTGAGGGCAGTGACTCCCTGAAGTCTTGTCATCACCATGAAATTTCCATCCAACCAGCAGAGACTGTAGAAAGCCGCCGCAACCATCAAAACACAGTGACACAGTCCACCAAACACCACTGAATCCTGTTCCTGCTTTGTTATTCGCATGGACCAGGGCTATAAAATCTCAATTACCTAGAGGTCCAGTAAATTTCCAGTAAACTCCCTCCTCTTTTTTTCTCTCCTTTGCCCTCCCTCTCTCTTTATGTCACTCTTTATTCCTTTTTCTGTCTGTCGATAAATGTCCTCACAGACATCTAATAAAGTTCATTTGTGTCTAATAACCTGGCCTCTCATGATTCTTCGTGTGAATCCAGTACAGTTTCACTGAAAGCATCCTAACTCGCTACATTTACTCACTCATTTCCACCATACTTATTTTGGTGTCTGTAAGTCATAAAAAATGTACAAATCAGCTCAAAGCAACATGTTTTTCACTTTGTCTTTGTGCCCTTGACTTCTCTGCCTCCTAGCAACCATGTAAATGTCTCGATCTCTAATAAATTTCAACCTGCTGCCTCCACATATTTCTTTTTGTTTGTCTCTTCATTCCTCTTCCTTTCTGTTGTTTATATGTTGGCCGATTATTACTCTAGTTGTGTCCTGTGAAGTACTTGTGAGTGACTGAGCTCTTAGCAGATATTTTTTGAACATTTTCATTAACATGTCTTAGTGCTTCTTTCCATCTTTAATGACATATCATGTCCATTACTCTCTCTGTCTCTGTATCTCCCTCCTCCTCTGAGCTCTAACAAGGTTGTGGTGGTGCTGCCAGCTGGTTTGGAAAAGGTAAAAATACCCTCTTTTATCATCATTATCATCCCATTTGGACACATTATAGTTGCCATTACAACAACAGAAAATGAATAAGCCTATTTTTAGGGGCATCTTATATTGTAAGACAGCTGTGTCTGCTTGAGAAACACAAACTAGTCAGAAGATGAGGAAATCGACAGGGTTGTTACACAGTTGACAGATACCAACAGAGAAAATCAATGACTGGTTGTGTTACTGCTGCCCTGTTATGTCTTCATGTGCCGCAACCTTAAAGGGAAGCACACAGTGAAATAGCTAACTGGAAATATTCCTCAGCAAATTTCTGAATCAAATTCTGTAGCCTGAGTTGTGATCTCAGATACGACTGCAGCGGAGGCACAACAAGCCCTCACTGTAGCACAGAACCATTCAATGAAACGTTAAATATTCACACAGTTTTCTGAGGCAAACACACAGAATATAAAGAAAGAGATATTTTGAAGTCACTTCTGTCACCTGTCTTCTGTTTTATGACATACTGCAAAGTTTTATCTTAACCAACCCTGCTGACCGCACACCAATTATCTCCAGACATCGACCGAGGCAGTCAAAGAAACCACAGAACAACCAATCAACTAAGAGCATCTTTCATTTCTTTCAATCATCAATATTTGAGTGTGGGTTTAAGACGGGGTGGTTTTTTGTTTTTGTTTGGTTTTTTTTTTGTATGACACATTGCAAAGAGCATAGCGAAGTATCTAAAGCTACTTTCTTTTAATTGATTTGTGCTCATGCTTTCTTATGGAGACTTTGAAGCACAGAAGGACGACAGTTCAGCATCTTTTTTGTTTCAGCTTTTTCCTTTCTCTCCTTCTCCTGCTTTACTGAATGTCTCCTGAACCAGATTTTATTTGAATGTTTTTATGTTGAAACAATTCTGGTAGAAAAAGGAGATTTGGTTCTGAGTTAGTCTTTCATCTTTGCCTTCTTTTGCTTAAGCCCTGTCTTTCTAAGTCAACTCAGGTTTGCCTCTGTACGTCTGTTTCCCTGTACCTCACCATCTGTCACCTGATGTAGTGATTTAAGTGAGATCAGATTAGGATCCCATTTATTTTCCATTTACTGTAACAAAAAAAGTGGCTCCTTACACATATACACAAAAATACACATTAGAGTTGTTCCCAAAACACAAATATGTTATTTGACAAAGCACAAATAGTGTTTGTTTTTTTTTTTACATTTTTCAACATTTTCAAAATTATTTGTTTTCAGGAAGAAAAAAAGCCATGTCAAATACTAGTGTGCAGGTTGGTTACATCACTATCTCAGTGTTCTATCTCTGCTCTGCTATCAGCAGGTCTCACATCCACCTGCTACATAATGCACATTCCCCATTTCGTTCCCCAGAGATAAAGCTGAGCTACTGACTTTTTATATGTTTGCTTTAGCTTTCACTAAAACTTTCCTCATGTAGGTATAATAGGCATCTTTTAAAAAAATGAAATATAAGAACAGAACATTTAAAGTAAAGATGACTCTGAGCTCTAGGCAGGAGACAATGTATACTATATGTATAGGCTCTATGCTGTGTCTCTTAAATGCAGACGAAATGTTCAGTGATGGTGACAAAGTCAACGAGTACACCTTTGTAACTTGATGATGTCACTGACGGTGGATTAGTACCAGGTGAGGGATGTATAAATCAGGCTGTATATGCTGGTTATAAAAAACATTGGGGCTTAGTGTGCAGTCTTCTTCACTTCAAGAAATGGAAGTAGAGAAGCCGTCATCACTGCAGTGGCACCTCACTTGTCAACCGGCGTGTAACACTGTGATGTATGTCAAGGATTTCACTTCTCAAGTGGTTTTAGTGAGAAATCTTTCCAGGAGATTCTGAAGAGCCGGCTATGTGGTGAAAATATAGTAATCTATATGACATTATAATGAAGGTTAGAATCTTTAAAACTGAAACTATTCAACATGGTTTAGTCAAGTTTTAACATACATATGGTTACACATCCACACCGTTCAGGGGCCGCTACAGATCTGCCTACACACAGCAGATGATGAATCACCATCTCTGAACTCTTGCTATCTCGATACGTTTCGTGGCTGAATTTCCAGAATCACGTGTTTCAGATTTCTACTAAATGATGCATTTCTTCTGATTACGGTACGGGTGTGTAAACAGCTTTTTTTTTTTTTGTCTGTGTCATAACCACTTTCAGACACGAGCTTACAGACTGAGCAACTTCCACATTCACACAGACTAACTTTGACCATGATTAGTCCGAACATAAATGGTGATTCAAAAATATAAATCAGTTGCCAGATTTGCTTCTACAAGGTAAGATCAAAGACTGAATCACCATAGTAACGTAATGCGTTTCTATGAAACTGTCAAACACTTTTACACTGAGGACTTGGTAAGACTTCACAAATTGAGTGATGAGCTTTAGCTAGAGATTTTTCATTTCCTCATCATGAATACATACTGTGCATTTCAGCAATGAACTCACTCTTGTGTGTCTGTTTGCATTCATTTGCTTTTGTTTGTCATTTCTTCTGTGCAGCTAGAAAATGTCATTTCATTGTTAAGCTAAAAGAGCTGGACGAGGACAAATTCTTCGCCCTCTGCCTCCTCCCACTGTACGTCTTTCCTGTCCTCCCCCCTCTATTTCTTCTTGCTCTCGTCTCGGCTTCACTCACAGCTTCGCATACACACACACAAACACACACACACACACACACACACATGCACTTGTCTGCACATTTCACAGCAAAGAAATGTCTCCCTCTGCGTTTATCCCCGTCTTCACATCTCTCCATCATTGTTCAGTTGTCACCATTTCATTCTCCTCCCTCCCTCCTGCTAACACATCTATTCCGCCTACACACACACACACACACACACACACACACACACACACACAAATACAAATGCAATTTTATCTACTTTGACATCAGCATGCAAGAGACAACAGAGAAGGAGAAAATTAGAGAATGAGAGAAACAAAACAATCTAGAAGGAATGAAGAGGCAGAAACAGAAAATAAGAGATAGAGGGGAAAACAGAGTGAGAGATAGAAAAGAGAGAATTATAGAAGGACTAATCATGACTTTGACAAAACAGAGAGCAGAGGCTTGCAGGAGAATGACAGCCTATGTGATGATGATGTTTCTCTCTTTCTCTCTGTCCTTCTGAACACTGAACACTTTCTCCTTCTCATGGTCTCTTTCTGACTCTTTTCACTTCAATGTGAGCAAAAAGATGCAGAATGGAAGAAGATATAAACACTATGTAACATACAACTAGTATCAATGACAGCGCTGCCACGTTGATGGTTAACAGGTGTAAGTTTGACATGTTTCGCAGGAACTGTTGGTGTTTTGTGTCATGTGATCACCATAGTTAGTCCAATTTATTTTGATGGAAACATGAATGTTTTACCAAATTTCATCACAATCGCTCCAATTTTGGTGACATTTTATTCAAAATCATGAAAGTCAATCTCATGGTGGCGCTAGAAGAGAGTGAGCTTCATCATCTGGGGAACATGAATGTCTGTACAAAGCCATCCATCTCATCGTCACAAGTTTAAGATGTGAATGTTACAGTAATGGATGGGACACGAGAGGGAAAAGAGAATAAAAAATATCAAGAAAAAGAGGAGTCAGATTTTGGAGCACAGTACAGTTTCATGTGCTATTCTGCTGCTTTTCCCTCCGGCTCTGACATGCTCTGACATAATTTGCTTCTATGGTGCTGTCAGTTTTTTTCCCCAAGCAAAAAGAGAATTTAGTTTTTGTGTGAGTGTCAAATTCTTAGTATTACATTTTTATTTTGTCCACCAGTTTCAATCGCCAGTTTATGGTAAGTCAGCCTTTATTACATTGCTCTTATCTGACACTCTCTATCATATATCCAGGGATAAAGAGCTTTGTTTACTTTCAAGTCTACTTCTGAGCTTTTGTTAGGGTAGATGTACTTTTCTTTTTTTGCTACAAATTCAGTCATTTCTTTCCTCCGTCTTTCTCTCTTCCATCAGACAACCTTTCTTTCTCCAGTTCTCTTTTATTCTATGTCTTATGCACTATTCCTCTCTCTCTCTCTCTCTCTCTCTCTCTCTCTCTCTCTCTGTCTCACACACACATAAACACGTTTTCTATCACATCCAACAATGTGTAGATTCCCTGTGGCAGTGTGTAAAGGCCAAGCACAGAATACACTGGAGAGAGAGAGAGAGGGAGTACAAGCGAGGGTGTGTGTGTTCACAAAGGAAAGCCGCTCAACAACAAAGACATAACCACACTGACAACATGCATCAACACAACAAAGGACACATCTGTACTGTACATGTCTGTGTGCACCTGCGTGTGTGTGTGTGTGTGTGTTTGTCTGTCGCTCGGTCTTTCTGCTCTGCTGCATTTGTCACCTCTGCAGGCTTCGGTGCCACCGAACATTCATTTACTGAGAATTCAGCACGTCACTGTGTGTCTGTGCATGAAGGCTCACCCATGTGTCGCTGTGTGTGACCGTATGTGAGTGGCATTGCGTGTGTGTGTGTCTGTATGTGTGTGTGAAATAGAGAATGAAAAAAAAAAAAAACAATAAAAGAAAGTCTAGGTTTTGTGTTCCTCACAATGACAATAAACTGAGATCACATTTATCTTTCTTTCTATCTGGCTTCTTTAGCTTCACACAATACAACATGCTCATCATGTCATGTGATAGGTGGAGTCGTTTCTGATTCCACTCCATGCGAGTTTATTTAGGCTCTGCAGACGATGGACTGCACTCATTTAATCATTACGGCATGCTAAGCTTTTTAAACATGGATAATTGCTTGTTGTTACTGGTAAACATCTTCCTCTTACACCCACAAGCCGTTGCATCTCTGCATTATGTCCCCTGTAACAAACCAGACGATCAGTCAGAAGAGGCGTCTTTGTGCTGTTTATCTGCCTGCTCAGTGCATCCATACATAACATGTGATTGTCTGTGTTTGACTCCATCCCGCCAGCATCCTTCATTCCTTTCTCTCATCTTTGTCTGTTTACTGTCCTGTTATCCGAAAGCACACTGTGCTGTAAATATGAAAGTCACCTCCGTCTATCCCCTCTCTGTCTCGCCATCCATCCACACATGTTTCTTGTCGCTGGATCTGTACTTAACAGTAGCTATAAGAGGACATTTGTGTTTTCAGTCACACAACACACAGACTAATGTGAGGTCTGTCAGGATGGAAATGGGAAATCTGTCAAGCAGAAGCTGACAAAGACAGTTTCGTCTTTCATCTCTTCAACTCTGGCAGACAGCAAAGACAAAAGTCTGTTAGCACGGAGGCGACAGTGGAAGACAGTAAGTGGCAGGACAGGAGGAAGAGGAGCGACGCCACAGAACAGAGACAGTAGACGGAGCACAGTGACAGATTTAGATTTCAATTTGAATCGCATAATCTCTACCCTTCTATACGTGTATGTACAGAAGGATATCCATTAAAAGCATATACAGTGACAGAGAATATCCTAAGAGCTTTAAGATAGAAAGGCAAAGAGGTGCTGTGGATAGAGAGATAAAAGACTAACACCACAGATCTGAATGTCTTCTAGCCTGGATATAAACTCCTCTATGATGTTCCTCACTGTGCAGACCTACAGCACTATCACTTTTCAGCTCGATCCCGAAGTCAGTAGATTTAATCTCTTCCTGAAGTCAGGGCCTTCATGTAACTCACAAAAATAACAGTGTTTCATATTTATGATGCAGGACAAACTAACTCAGTCCATGAAGTGCTTTGTTACTGGCTGTGAGATACATTATAGAGTACAGAAATATTTATTTATTACTTAAAAAACTAGCATGTTCAACAAGGATATAGCATATATTAGCCTGGCAAAATAAAAGTATACAAGATAGTAAATTGTGAATGTGAATAAATTCAGCTGCAGTGGTCATGTGTTAAAGAAACTCAATATTTTTCAATATTTTTGAGTGTGGACAGGCTCAACTCAACAAATCAAAGAGACGAAGGGTAAAGAGCAGAACGTTCAAACAAGCTGAAAACAAGCTGAAAACTAACCCAACAGACAAAGAGAGAAAAACACAACCTGTGGCCTTCAACACAGCTCCTCACCATCCTGTTTGAAAATGCCCTTTGACACCAGATTAAACTGCCAAACACACACACAGTAGTAGGAAGGAGGATAGAAAAATATTCAGATAAAAACTGTGACAAAGTTAATGGCAGAGCAAGGATACAGTGCTGCTGGTTTCTCAGCATGAACATAAACAAATGTGAGTTATTTTACATATCTGAAGGAAGACTGAGAGCGAAGGAATCAGTGTTTGCTTCCATTTGTGCAAAATGTTTCAAGGCATCTGCCTGTGCGTCTGAATCTCAGCATGTCAGCTATGGGCCTGTATAATGGGTGAATATGCCACACAGTGAGTGACATAATGTGGAGTCTCAACATCTTTAACATCCAGAAACAGAAGATCCAAAACACATCAGACCAATGACGCTGAAGCCATGTAGCCACGACTACAGACTAACATCCACACACATTGTGAAACTGGTTTTGTTTCTGAGTTTGTTTGTTTTGTTTGTTTGTGAATGTCAGAAACATCCAGTAGATACAGGAATTGGTGGCCTGGCTCATGAATTTATGAAAAAAAGATACCATAACAATCTGGAAGGAGATGACTGTGCTGACAGTGCTGACTGTTCATGTTTTTTTAATAGGTGGACTATGAACACTCAGAACAATACCTGATAGAAACTTCACAGTTGCACCACTTGTTTCATTTTTTTGAGCTGATTACATTTTCCTCAGAATAAAAGTGCAAATAATGAGTTTTCCCATGTTGCTACTGTAACTCCATTCTTTATGAAATATTTTGTAATGAAACCACCCTTATGAAGACTAGTAGGGAGACAGAGAACTATTGACTAAATGAACTATGCTTAACTTTTTGGGATCATGGTGGGACGTACTGTTTGTTGACTGAATCTGTTGAGCTTAGCTGCCTTCTCTCGGTGTTTGACAGTGAACAGTATCAACACCTGCTGTGGGCTGACATACTCACAGAAGAATAGTGTGTGCTGCTTACCACATAGAGCTGCTTCCATAGTAAGGCCCATTCTTGCAGTGTGGACGTCACCTCGGTAACAATGGGGTCCTCCAGAGGCACCACAGTCTCATGTGGTCTGTAGAGAGAAAGAAGTCACAGCCACTGAGTTACATTATTGTTTATACAGGACTCAGATGTCCACCAGTAAAGCACATTTAAGGACATAAAGAGCTTCATGTCCACCACATAACTTTAACCAGTGAGCAGTGAACAGAAACTTAATATATTGTTGGCCTTGTTTGTCTCCACAGAACCAAAAAAACTCAAAGGAGATCCAAACTAAGAGAGGACCGCAGTTCACTTCACTAACTTTATACATAATAATAAGTGAAAGCTGCTTGGCTGTCTCTGGAGTCAGGAGTATTAGTCTACCTCTCTCTGTCTCTCACACACACTTCTTTATTCTTCCTCCTCTTCCCTCCCTGACTCTTGGTTTTTCCTCTTTCTCTCATAACTGATTAATTAATAAAAGCCATTGTGCTAGATTAGCTGATCTCCCAGCTGAGTCGTAGCTGGCGGCTGCCTGGCGATTTCACCCACATTAGTTACACTTGTATCTCAGACGCTTCTCCTCCTCTTCTCCTCTGTTCTACTTTTCACTTAATCTAATCTCTCCTTCCTTTTTCCCCTCCCTCCTTCTGTTCCTCTTTCACTTCACTGCCTCGCTCTTTTCTCCTCGTTCTGGCACGTTTCCATCACTCTTCTCGGTTTGTACTCTTTCTTCTCTCCAATCCTGTCTTATCTTTATCTCCTCTCTCCTATATCACCCCTCTCTGATTTCACTATTGTTACCTTTTCTCCTCACTTTTCTCTCTCATCTCCTCCCTGCATGCGTATTTACTTTAAGCGTATATCACACCTCTCCCATCGCTCTCTGAACTTCTATCTGTCCTGCTGTTATTCTCTATGTAAATCTTTAATTCTTAAACACACTCTCTCTCTCTCTCTCTTTTCTCAAGGGTAGAAGAGCGATTTTGGTGGATTCTGTTTGTGTTTGCTTGGCTCAGAAAATATTTAAAGCCTCCAGCTGTGCATAAAACTTAAATCTTACGCTCCGTCTTCTGGCTACTTTGACTTTGTTTCACCACAAATCCTGTCATATGATTTCATGTTCTTTTATCAATATTTGTACATCACAGACAGAACTTTGTGACATATTTCTTGAAATACTGATTCTAAAGATGTGTCGGTTCAGTACAAATATACAGATCTGAACAGCAAAATCTACAGAGGCGATTATTCTACACTTTTGTAGATCAGTTTATAAGATGAGTAGTTTGTGAAGGAGGATTTCTCCTTTCTTTCTCTGCCAACCAGTTGCTAAACTAGTGTTGATTCACACATCAGTCTTTTATTCCACTTTAAAGCGAATGACTTGAACTTATTCCTAGACCGAGCTGAATCTAAATTATCGGATCAGTCGGTGTCTGCGGCTGGACTGCACTCATTAGAGGTCTCAGCATGTCAACACACTTCCCAACACAAAAAAAAAGAGCTCATGTGTTTGCTCTAGTTAGAGAGAGGGAACATCAACAATGGAGACACTGAGTCTGATGTTAGAACAAAGGCAACTGTTATCTGTCTACCGTGGATACAACTTTAGTTCTGGTTCACTGGTCTGCAGCCCTGGGCTTAATCAACCACACACTCAAACCTCCCTGTTCATTCACAGCTGGCCGTACATGAACCCAAACACTCAGCGCTTGATACTGAAAACCAAGCTGTGATTCATTCATAAAATGACCAGATATGTGACTGGTAATGTTTGGATAAGTAGCTCAGTTGCTACGCTGGATATTTACAAAGGTAAAAGTAGAAAGACACAACTTAACAACATAAAATCTGACAATCTGATTCTTCCAAACAAGTGGGAATGTTGCCAAAGTGCCACATTAGCTCAGTTATGATGTGCAACAAAACGCTGTAGACTGAAGATCAGTGGCCGTTTCATAAAGAAGGTGAACTATATTATCAACGGTATCACTGTGGTCACGTTTCCTGAAATCCTAAAACCCTTTTTATTCACTATTGATGTCAGAGATCAGAGCATCAAACTCCACATGCTGATAAAATACTGGTGTGGCCTTTCTAAGAGGAGATGATTTTATTTGTTGCAAGGATCACCTTTAACTCAGCTCCATCTCCTCTCTGATACACTGTGTAGCCTTATTTCAAGTTAAGATTCAGGAACCAAAGATGAGAAAAATGAAGTATTCTCTGTGTTTACATGCAATAAATAAGTAAGCAGGTTACAGTTGGTCTTCTAAAGTCAGTGCTGTAGGGATATAGTGGATATAAGAAACCAGATAAAGTTGATTTCAGGTTTCTAATTGACTTTCTACAAGTATGCAGGTCAAAGACTTCAGACACTGGTACGACATGGTGATACATCCTTGAAATTAAATTAAATTCCATCCAAACTCGGACCAAAACTGAAACTTACAAAATGTAGCCTTTAGAATTGTAAACAAGTCGCCTCTCACCACTCAACATTTCACTGTTCACATTCAAATTCAGACTTCTTCACACTGTGAGGAAAAGTCTGCTCTGACCTTACACTGTATAGTCTCTGGCTTCCAACACACACATGCAGCGTTCAATAACCACAACTGTTACAATAAGAAAGAAATGCTTCCAACATAACGACGGCGGGAAAAATCTGATTACAGACCTGCTGAATGTCAACGTGCTCTCCAGTTACCTGCATAACCTGGTTTCTCTGAGTAACCTGGATACTCAAGTGCATGTAAACTCATTGATAGAAGCATGCTCACACACACACTCACACTCACTGACATAATGTGCTTTCTCTCTCTCTCTCTCTGACACACCCACACATACAACACATATCTATATTATTTTCAGAATCTCCTGGTCAATGGTCCATAACTATATTTGTCGTCCTGCGTGAGCCTCGGAGACTCTGTGAAATCGACTCTCTCCACTCTAAACTCTCTCTCCTCCTCTGCCCTGAAGCTCTACTTAAAACAGTGAAGGATTCACTAATTCCAATTAATTTACTCTCCCTGCCTTTAATTAAAAAAACTCTTATGCAAATGGAGACATGCTATGTAATTCTGATTAATCTGAAATAGGGCTGAGCGATATGGGCGAACAATATCACAATATCACAATATTTTTGACCAAATACCTCAATATTGATGTTGCGACAATACACACTTACTCCATATCATATATCATATCAATATTAAGATATCCAAAATCTAAGACAATATCTAGTTTCGAGTCATGATATCAATATTATATCGATCTATTACCCAGCCCTAATCTGAAATTATTAAAAAAAGAACATGAACCTTTTTCCAATAATTATGCTAATGTATTAAAATATGTACCCTTGAACTTGGAAGGGAATCAGCAATGAGGAGGTTCATACCTTATTTAGAGAGAATAGTCTCAAAACAACTGATCCCAACAGAAAACAAGATTTCATTAAATTAGCCCTTAAACGGCTTTAACTACATGAAGAAGAAAAGGCCTCCCAGCACAGAGGAGAATAAAGTACACTCAAACTGTGGCGTCATCCCAGACAGACCGGAGCAGCTTCAGCTTGTATTGTCTTAGACAAGCAGATCAGTGTTGCAGTGACTGATATTCTGTACATATTGCTATTGGGAAAAATAGACTTTTTTTCCTCCTATGTTGAATTTTCACACAGTGTACTTTACTGTTTCTATCGCACGAGGCACTTTTTCACAGTGCGGCGGCGCTGAGAGCGGAGAACGCCGGAGAAAAACGACCACGGGGATGTTGTGTTTGGAGGCTGCGGAGGCCTGTGAGGTGACATTGATTTGGATTCTTTCAGTTTGTAGGTGAATAATACACAGAGGCCACTGATAATGTGATAAAAATATGAAACTGAAGGGGTTCATTCATCTTGGAATCCAGGACCGGCACTCAGATAATAAGTGGAGGACACTTTCCCACAGCCAGCAGATAATGAGCTTTTCTCTCATCTCTCCTCCATATGACTGTCTTTAGCTCTTTTCTATCAGTGTTAACCAGACAAACATGAAGCTGCTCATGTTGTCCATCAAGGTTTGGTTACAGGTGATGTTTTTAAGTGTGACTATACTTGTTAGATAAGATGTAACGTCCCAACAAGTTTGACCTTCATGCATTTAAAAGAATCTAAAAACATTATGTTAGCGCTGTTTGAACAAGTCTCAAGTCTGAAACAGATTGTATCCAGACACTGGAAATGTTATTGATACTTAATCATATTACTGCTGGTTCCCTCCCTCTTTCATTCTCCAGTCATTTACTCCCTTCATACTATCATGTTGCACTGATCAAATATATCCTGTCTTCTCTCTCTCTCTTTAAAAGTGAACTTATGGCTGCTCACCAACAGTCATCTTGATTTAAAACAGGCAATACTGACATCTGTGTGACGCATACAGTTATTACAGAGGATGATATTATGTTAAAGGAAAGAAGAGGGGATGAAAATAGACAAAGGTACGGAGAGAAAGATGGTGGGGTAATAAATGTTTGGGTGGGTGAGGAGACAATAAGAGGCTGTTATTGTAACAGCTTTGTTGTCATTATGTGAGTCATTGCTTTGGGCCCCCAAAGAGCAAAGAGCAGCTGTGTGTATAATGTTGCAATAAATGTATGTGTTATATTCATCTGATTCTGGCCCCAGAAGTTATGCAGACTTCAATTATTCTCGCTGTAGTCTTAGAAGTTGGTAACTTACCCTCGGTTGGTGACGACAGCTTTCTTCAAGTGAATGTAGCTGGCCGGGAAAACTCCCTGGAGAGACAGAGACAGGAAGTGACAGTTGAGACAGATAATTAAAGGATAAAACTGTCCTTTGTGTAACTGTACTAATGAGGATATACTGTACGTAGCCACATGCACCACGAACGTTTCATTGAATAAGGCACCCAGAGCAGCTCCAGAATGACAGACAGTGTTGGTGTTTTAACCTGTTCATAACATTAAGATCCATCTTCTTCTGGAAACTGTAAATCTCACATTTAATGGCCAACCGTTCCAATATTTGTGGTGACAAGTAAAGCTTATCTTGCAAAATATTTAATTCAATGCACAGTAAGTGTAAATTTTGTTCACTCTCCACTGCTTCCTCACCTGGAACACCAGCTGACAGAACAAGAGAAATGTATGTAGAGTGTGAAGACTACCTGCTCTGCACTGCACTGCTACAACACATGCACTGTGTCTCAGAGGCACTCTGTTCAATAATTCATGTAAGATACTGTGAAGGTTATAATGGAAGCTGCTAGCATGCCAGGCAGGTCGCTTCATTTGTTTTTAGTATGACTGGAGCGCTCGTCCGTACAGTAACCAGTCATGCTTCTGACAGACATGTAGAAATGTCACCTTCTGGTTACCTTTCACTGTCATCCCTTTAAAAGCAAGTATTTAAAGTGACAATCCACAGGTCTATGACTTCATGTCAAACTCATTTTTGTTCAGGAGTCAAAAAAACTAATCCATCATAAATCAGAAATACTGTTGCAAAACAGACATTTACTACAAAGTTTCAGCTTCACTATTATAACTTTACTATAAATGTACTATTATCTGTTTTATACTGTTACCACTCAATTCATATGTGTAATTTTCAGTACAAGGTCTGTTTGAGATGAGTTTACTGTGAGTGGATGAGTCACTGCACTGTGACACTGCAGAGATGCAGCTGCTTTGCTTTTAGTTAGCATTTTTTCCAGTATTTAGGATTTGTTAGAATTTTAACAATAAATGAATTTCTCAGCTACGTTTCTCTTTCCAATGAGCTCATTTTTCAAACATACACTACTGTATGTGAGGCACAGTTTTCATTGTGAGTGTGTCAGTGGGTCTGCAGCATGTGGAGATCGTCACTTTTTGCTGTGCTGGACATCTGAAATGAATGGATTTGTTCTAGCTGCTCCTACTTTATCTTTATACACTATACATGCTGCCGTACTCTGTGGATGTAATTAGGCATTTTGTGTCATAAAATCTTTGGATGTCAAGTGACTGGGGAAAACTTTTATGGAAATTGTGCCTGAAAGATATGAAAAGATGAGTTGAATGAACAAAGTGGAGCTGGTGCTGCTGAGGGAAACCTTCACAGCGGAGGGATTTTATTCATATTCTACTACATTTTTCAGTGAGGAGAAGAAGAGTGGAGGCAGAGAGGAGGAAGTCTATTTTGGACGTGCGCTTGTCTGTTTGTGCTTGCCGGTTGTTTGTTCATGTATGAAAACATACTGTACATGCTTTTGTGTTTGTGTGTGTGTCCTATTTATATCTTCCCTCACTTGTCAACCACAACCATGTTGATGCAGAGAATGTACGTACAGTAATAGCTTTGGTGCCTACATGTCTGTGTGTGTGTGCCCTATCTGTACTTGTGGCCTCCGGCGGTGAGTAAGGAAAGCCACCCTATGCCATCATGCATAATAACCCAACTGTCTTCTGGGTAACAGATCAGCTGCTTCTCCTGTCGACAGATATGTATTCAGCTACGCCTGTCAAACGACCTTTTAGGGTCAAACATTGCATAATAAAACACAAGAGAGCAACTTCCACTGTTGTATTGTGAATGTATTTTTGGAATGAGACAAAGAGAGTGAGAGACCGATATCGACAGGAAGAAATGAGAACAATAGCACTGAGGAGAAATAGAGTAGCTGTGGTTAGCCATGCATTTGACAGCAGCGGTTCAGAGGTGGCGGCCCTGCCTTCAGAGAGCTCGCTCAATTACCCGTCTGCCCAGAGCCATAAACACATACAGAGATATTCTCTTCATAGTCACACCAGCCTCATGACTACACTATTACTGTTCTGTCATATGATGTTCATTTTAACATATTCATTTAACCTTTGTCGACCATCACACTGTTTAATAGCATGAAGTGGTGTTTGCATGATTATAATAATAGTAATGATGATGATGAATAATGATTATTATAGATGAACCTACCCAACAGTATAGAAGTGCTACTTACACATTAATGAAGCAGTAACAATAATATAATAATAAACAGTCATGTGTCACAGGAGCCTTTTTTCTGCATAATGAGTACCTTTAGTTTTGAAATGTTTTGGATCATTAATTTATTAATACTTCTGCACTTTGACTGAGGTAATATTTTGGATTTGAGCCAAAGTAAAAGGTTTGGATATGTCTGTGATAACTGATGACTCTGAGTGTTTCCACAGTGGAAAAGGTTTGGTTTATAAGATTTTTTTACTATTATGAAAGTCAGCAGAGTTTAGCTCATTTGCATCACAGTTTTCTTCTTTGATGTTTTCTCTCTTTTTACATTTGGTTTTTCGAATAGGGTACACACCATACAGCCACACACTGACTATAGAAAAACTCTTGCTGCACATTACAGATGTTTCAAAAATGAATGAACAGACAATTAAATAAATTGATACAATTAAGATAAAATAAAATGTAAGTACTAAGGGTATGTAAATAATAGAGAGAAAGAAAAAAATAAGTAAATAAAAGAAATTGAGAGATAGGTTAGCAGAATATTCTTTTACAACACTAGTGAGGTGAGAATAGAGAGAACATTCAATCATGTGAGATGTGAGATTCTCTATGGAGTTGATAAAATGATATATGCCATATTTTATAGAAAAAAATGATCTTATTCTTTAATGAGTAGGTTATCTTTTCCAGAGTTATGTAACTGTTGACTTCTGAGAGCCACAATCCAGCTGGCAATGGCAGATCTGACTGAATTTCATTGGAACACATTTCTTGGCAATCACAAGTAGGGTTTCTATAAGCTTGATGGAATGACTATGTGTAAGATTAGAATTTGAGAGGTTGCCCAAAAGGCATATCTCAGGATCCATGGCAAAGTAACTCCATGAATTGTGGATAAAGCATCGCAGATCCCTGCCAAAGACCTTGTAGTTTATGATACTGCCAAGAGGAATGAAGGAAAGTGTCTACTAGACCACATCTAAAACAAAGGGGTGAGAGATTCCACTTAAACCCAAGTAGCTTGAATTTAGTGTGTATGTAACATCACTGTTATATAAACCTCTCCACAGGTCTGAATCAGGCTCTATATCTAAACCCCTGTCCCACCTAAGTCTTTCCAGATCAGGGATTGACAGAGGAGGTAACAGAGCTTCATAAACTTTACACATGGTTCTAACCACTGGTTGGAAAAGAAGTGAAATGAGTGACATCTTAGCTAGTTTCCACTGTCCTTGTATTTTAAGTATCTAAAAAAATGTTCTCTGGTAGTTGATATGTGCTTTAATTGCTGGAAGGATGTGAAAGATCCATATAACAGTGCTCCAAGACTCAAAGCTTTTATTTTGATACAACATAGGACTGAAGCTATTCCCCCACTAGGGACTCTTGGGGGACAGTGAGCTGCTACTGTAGCTGCAGGTCTGATGGTCCTGACTGAAACGCCACAAAAAAGGATTAAACAGCTTCCTGCAGCATAATCCACTGTCATATCAATCTTATAGTCTCATAGTTTATACATGTAGGATGTTACATGAACATTTTGTTACATGTGGCTTGCAAGAGAGATATTTAAGACTTTTATAAGCAAAATTTAAGACGTTTTAATAACTTCAAAAGGCTTTTTTAGGAATCTAAATTTGATGCTTCTCGGGGCTTTTCAAGACCTGCAGATCCCCTGAAATACACACGGAGTAGTGTTAATGTGACACTAAAGACATCAGATATAACCCAGGTTGTATGAAACATGTGCATGGACCCACACACACACACACACACACACACACACACACACACATGCAGTACATCTTGTTCCTGTCTCTGCTTAGTTAACTATGGCAATGGATGGTTGTTAACAGGTCAGTGCATTCAGAACACCCCAGGGTCTTCTCTGATGCTACCTGGCTCAAACCGTGTGTGTGTGTGTGTGTGTGTGTGACAGGCAGGAGGTCATCAGAGTGTTGTGTTGTTCCTGATTTAGCTGATGGTGTTGAAGCACTGGTTCACTTAAAAAGGTCAGCTTGTTACAGAAAAAGAGAGGAAAGAGGGAGACACAAAGAGATGAAAATAAACAAATGTGGAGACAGACAGAGAGAGAGAGAAGAAAAAGACAAAATCTTAACACAGAAAAACGGAAGCACAAAGAGGAGTGAACGAGGAGAAGAGGAGCAAAAGAGGAACGCAGCAGCAGTAAAAATGTCATCCACCCACAAATAATACTCCTCTGGATCAGTCAGCTGCAAACACGGTTTGTCACCTTGCTGTGACCTCTGTTTTAAATGCCTTTCAGGGGCCAATGTGACGAGTCTGAGATATGATGAATCTCAACAAAGAGTCAAAGCAAACAAAGAAGCAGGAGAAACTGAGCATTATTGGAGACAGAAACCTGCGCAGTGCAGACAGATGATTATAATAAACAGACACATAATTACATACCCATCTCCCTTCCTTTCCACCTAGAACAGATGTTTACTGTTTATCAAAGACACCTAACGTCCAATTGTTTGTTTCCCACAGTTGTCCAGAAGACAAATCCAAATTATGGTTTATTATCCACCTAAACACCCCAAAGCGCTGCTGTGTCCAAGAGGCTCTATTGTTCATACAGTGTGTGTGTGATTGTGTACAAATGTGCATCTGTTTTATGAAAGCAACACTGGCTTTATACACTAATATATCATCTGATGTCAAAGTGTGTACAGAGAATGCTGAGGGCTCTCATATCCAGGACTGTTTGGGTGCTCAGGTGTTCTCTGGATGTGACACAGTTCATTTCATGGACTGTTAGTTGTATATGATTTAGCCTTGCGTGAGTGCCTCCACGTCTCTGATCGTTTAAATTAGGGACATCAAACTCGAGAGAGGCTTCATAATAAAGTTTGGCATGTTCAAACTGGCACAAACTGTCCTCCACATTAAACCGCAAAAACACGTCGCTGGTCCTTTCAGTCCTGATCAGCAGCACAACCATTACAAATAAACACTTGGTCAGGCTTCGCATCATATTTTAGGGTAAAGTAAGTACTTTGTTAAGGTTATGGGACCTTTGATGTCATGGTTACAATATCAACCACATGGTTAAAGTTAGAGCATGAATGTTGCTGACGCAAGGTTGGAAAGTATCTGTTGACGCATCCTTGTGTGTATCTCACCTGGTATAATATAAATGTATAATATGAATTGAATATAGCAGTATATAGTGTATGTATAATGTGCAGTTCTGTAGATGGATGTGATGGACACATATGCAAACGCTTCAAGGGATTATAGTTATAGGTGCAGAGTTTCCAGCTGTTTCTCCATTTTCTCAACTAATATGAACTCTACATGAGATCAGTTACAGCAGAGACTACAGTCCATCATGCTGCTTTGGTCTCTGTTAGAGAGACAAGAAGCAGACAGCCGGCCTGTCTCTAAAGTTTAATGTGGGTGTTCCTTTTCACTGCTGCTGTAAATTATTCAACATCTCGCCATCTGCAACGTTCAGTCCATCTGTTTTAATGGACAGTCTGACTCCTTTAACCTTCATCACAAAACAGTCTCCACATCCAGATTCATCGTTTCTGCTCAAAATACTGCTGAATAAGAGCGACTCACGTCTAGTTATCTCACTGTGTGACAGTATGTTTAAACATTTCCATACTGCACACACTTCTTTATCAACCTCTCACATGCTGTATGTACAAATCAACTCAAAGCAAAAATCAAACTGCAACAACTTTTATGAAAAACTACTTTAGCATGATCAAACCTAGGCCTACACAACCATGACTTGACCTGAAGTCAAAAAGCTTGACTGGGTTCTGACATTTCTTTTAAAAATGAATTTTGAATTTGAATTTGTTTTACAGCCTTTCAGAGCAGTTATGATTTGATTCATATACATTTCACTGTAAAGACAGACAGGCAGACACACGTTAGATGTTCACAGTTTCTGTGAACATCACACCTGCGACTCGTTCGTGTCTTGTGCCTCTTACGTACTTGTATTTTATTTTTATTTTATTTTATTCCATGTCCGGCTGAATCACACTGATGTAATGTAAAATGCTTTTTATTATTATACTCAGGACTCAGAGTGCCTTGGATTTTTTCCTCTGGTTTGCAATCATCGTGGCTTTTCACTCCAAAGAGCATCTTTGTCCACTGAGTGTGATTTTTACAGTTTGTTCACTAAGCAAAGGTGCACTCCACATCTTTCTTTCTTTGGAGAGCTTTCATCTTTCTCTGTGATTTTATTATACAAGGAAGGCACCTCTATCCTGGAAGAAACCATTTGGTGCACTGTCATGTTTATTCATATCAAAAGCTTTTAAAAAACATGATAAGACAATAAACTCCCCAAAAGATACTAAACTAATGAAACTGTTGTTAAAGGCTTCTTATAGGAAGAGCAACTTCTTAACTCAAGTTGACCCACCACAGGGAAACACTGAGACGCTTCAGGCCCTTAAATAAGTTGTGAATTCTCAGGAAAGTGAAATTAATTTGATGGAGAAAGTTCACAAAGCTGCAGTCTGTGGTCTCAGATCATCGTATCAGCAGCAGACTCACTGATGACTTGCTGATGTTTGCTTTTTTTTGCCTCTCCGCTGTGCTTTTGCTTTGCTAGACTATTAAATATTTGATACTTTTCGTAACCTTACTGCTGAATGTAGGTGAAAACGCCCCCGGTGATAAATTATTTCACTTTGTGATTTTGGACACAGACATTACCAAAAAAAAAAAAGATGCTGAAATATCACCTCTTCCAAATCTGAGAAAAAGCTATTTTGTGGCCAGTTCTGACTTGCAAATTGAGGGAAGTGGGTGTTACTATAGTCGCTGGAAGATTAGCTGAACAGCGATTCTTGAAAAGACTTTTTAATTTCATTATAACTTCAAACATGGAATTTGTCAAACACCATCTGATGCCAAAGAGCTGTTGGAGGTGAAGATGAATTTGGGTTTGAAGGAAGCAGTTGTGAGTTGAAATAAGCAGGTAATAAAAACAGTAAATGTAAAGAGCAGAGTTAGATGTTTGACACCTTCTCCAAGTGGTCCTGAATATGTGTGATTGTGCAAAAGTTATGTCAGATTGCACAAAAACACAGTGTCTATAGTATGAGTGAGTCTTAGTTTAACAGCTGGAGATTTACTGTAAATGTATAATAGACAGTCAAGTCAAACAAATCTGAGGATTGTGGGTCATTTCACTGAAATCTGGCTTTCACCAGGCAGCCGAATCACATCAAATCTCCACAAGATTATGTCTAAAAAAAAGATGGTTTCAGTTTCAGAACACATCAGGGACAGATTTGACGTAAATGCTTCCTTAATTTGACACGGTGGCTCCAATAAACCACAACACTAGAAAACAGCTCAAATATTCCAGATTAGTCACAGCACATTTACTCACAGTGTTAATGTCCAACCTTAAATCAGACAGGTAGAACTGGATTTAAGAGCCCATGGTGCTTGAAGTGAACTCAGATACTTAAGTGTCTACATATAGGATGCTTTGAAAGGGTTTGCATATCATCTCAGTGAGAAGTAGGGAATTGAGGCGATGGAATTAAAAACACAGTTTTAGTTCAGTAGCAGGCCATTGGCTGAAAGGAACAAAAGGTTAGAGTACAGCATTGAGTGAGAGCGAGTCCTTGCTGATCTCTGCTTATAAAGACCACTTAGTCATGGTAGAGAAATAAGACCGAGAAAACACTTTAAAAATTTAGTTTGAAGCACTTATGTACTTAGATCAAAATCAGTTGAGCACACAGCAATCAAACAGTGCACAAAAGTTCAAGTTGAAGTTTAAGTCATTAGAAGACTGCGCCGTGCTTAATGTGTTGCTTCGCCCTTTTTTTGGCTCATTTAGCAAACTCATCTTAACATGAACACTTAGCATCAGTGGGTGAAATACTGTAGATCTCCTGGCTCACCAGCTGTGAACACACATAGGGGTCGGCGTGCTAAGTGCTACAGAGTAAATGCTTTTTCATGACTAATATATTACTCCCAGTCCTAGCCTCCTTCTTCAGATCAATCTGTTTTCAAAGGTCAGGCCTTTCAGACCTTCAGACCTTCCCTTCTCAGTAAATAAAAACATATAAGAGTGAAATGGGAGGCAAACTACTGTATGAGATGTGGCTTTGCAGCTACGTAGTGTGATGATGCATTGGTGTGGAGACATGGGGGACACTGTCGGACCACTGCACAGTGAAGCATGGATAACGTCACGTCATGAGTCAAAGTGTGTTCCCCCTTCAAACAGAGTTTACCTCTTCTCAAAACGATATTTCCAGCAGCACCTTTCTCCCTGGTTGGGGTTCGGGTTAACGTTAGGTTATGATGAGGCTTCGCAGAGATAACTGGTCAGGGTCAGGCATTAGAGGGGGAAACACATCGACAGGAAAAGTGTTTGACACAATGCTGGCAGCGGTGCTTTGACAGTCACTAGAAGCACATTTATGTCTGTTATGACAGTTTCTGTGTAGGTACCTCTTCAAGAGGCTCTCCCAGTTGGGAAGTGCCGGTACGTAGTCATAGTCCTGCTGTTGATTATGTTAACGTTACTGTTAGTCAGCCCTCAATATCATTTTAAACTCTGAATATAGCACATTTATAGACGGGCATTGAGCCTGTTTTTTTTCTAAACTATCGGCACATATTTGCTTAACTGTTAACAAAATTATTAGTATTGTTTTATTCTAAGACAATTAAAATGTTTTTTGATTGTACTTCCCATTATGGCCATTCCTCCTCCTCGTTCTGTGTTTTTCATCACAATCATATAGTACATTGTGTCTCTTCGAGCCTCCTGCCCCACTTCTTGCTGCTGCACAGTAATTATACTCTTTTGTTCCATTCTTCATCACACCTGCTGATGAGCTCGTGATAAACCATCATTCATTGTTTTCTCAGTAATTCAGTTGAAAACGGGAAAAGAGCAGTTTTGTCCTTCCATTGTCCTCAAAGAAATGTATCTTCTCTAGATAACCTTAACCCTCCCATCCATTCTGCTCCTCTATTCTTCTGAGCTCTTCTGTTGTCCTTGTTGGAAACATGAAAAGGGGTTGTGTAATTCCCACATACTGCTCCATGTAGCGTTATAATGTACTCTAGTCTATAATTTCACACAGTGGTTCTGACTTGGCTGGGATGATAAAATAATAGGGATTACATCACAACTGCAGAGGTTTCTCTCCTTTGTTGTTGTTTGATTCTTTAACAATGAGCATCTTTCTTAATAGTCCACAATGAGTTTGTGCTTTTAGCTTCATAAAGGCAACAAGAGTCATAATAAATGTGTTCATACTATGTTCAACTTTTCAGTTTTACCTTTTCAGTTTCTCTCTCTGACTCTTTATCTAAGGCTTCTTTAAGACTGCAGGTCTTCCAGCTGAATTATAAATTGCTGCTCATTTCTGATATTTTTGGAGGACTGTTCACATCTAGTCATATTTCATGGTGATCTGGACTGACAGCACTAACCAAAAGATGTTCTCCATAACAATAAAACAACCATCAGTTTTGTACCAGTGTGACATTGATCATGACTCATGTTAGCTAGCTAGCATACTTGCTGTTTGTGAGGTCCTGTATTCCAATTAGATAAAAGAACATAAGGAAATTGCTGAACATGAGCATCATTCCAGATTGTTTTACACTATCAAATTATTTTATAGTGCTTTCTGAGCGAGGAACTGCTGCCTCTGCAATGTCAACATTTTCAATTTTTATACTCATAGATTCTTGTGTTTTCTGGTTGTTTCTCATAGTTGAGTCAGGTTAGGTTCTCACTTAGAACAAACTGCACTACAGCTCTCCAAAGAGTGTTAAAAAGTTGTTTTATACATCACAGCATCTGTCTTCTTAGTTGATATCGTATTTCCATGTATTGTATGTTAACAGTCTTCTATCTTTTAGTCCTTCCTCTGTTCAGTTTGAATATCGGTCTTCTCAGCTAGCTAAAAAAGAAGTCAAACGAGTGGAAGTCCACACCTCTGCGTTTGAACAGGTTTTCTATTCCTTTCTAAACGACATACAAACACGGTCGACCTACAGTACCGGCGGCTCACAGAGTCAGACAGTGTCGGCTGTCTTGACCATATTTGTATTATGCCAGGTGTAATCTCCACACTGCTCCCTGCAGAGAGAAGCCTTTTACGCCTGCTGTTTGACTGCAGCGAGGAGCTCGACATCCCAGTGTGATAAAACCCAGAAAAACCAAACAGACACACACCAATATATCTCCTTTCTATGTCTGTCATTTTTTTCTCTTTTCAACAGTTTGCTTTCAGGCCGTCCGACATGTGATGCAGAAGAATTTTCAGAGGTCGATAACTTTGACTGGTGACCTTGTTTAGTGCTTGTAATGTTGTTTATGAAGAAAAGGAAATGTATAGCGCCGATGCTAAAAGAGAACGTAGTATCAGCTAAATGCACAGCAGGCAAATGTTGAAAGCAGAGACCACACACACACACACACACACAAACACACATGCACACACACAAAGCTACACAAACTGACACCTGTTTCAAGCATATGGTACAAGTAACTTACTTTTTGATCACTGATGCTCTTTGTAAATATGAAGAGTGGTTGATGGCACATAAGTGATTATGTTTTATTTATAGAAATCTAGTTATCTTAACTACAAATAAGTGCAAAACCTGTTCTGGTTTTGCATGCGAGTTGTCTGCAATATGACAGGATGATTTTTTTTTTTTTTCTGGAATTTTAATGTCTGTCTTGAAAGCTGAGTATATACGCAGTTAAAATATCAAGCAAAGCCCAGACATCTTAAAAATATTGTATGTGACACACAGACAGACGGTGTCTCTCTGTAACGTCTGCCAGTACACGCTGAGAAACCAGACAAGCTCTCAAACTCATCCAGAGATGTTTATGTACATTACTGGACGTCATTTAAGATTCTGAATGATTCTGCTTTAATAATTATCGGTTGTGCTTCGATTAAACATGACAGAGCTTAAAAAACGTCATACAATGTAAACATCTGAGATCATACTCAATGTCTAAATGCAATACATTAAGTCTAAAAATCCTGATTTGGACATAAATCATATTTGTTAGGTGAAAAGCAATGATGGCTGGTGTTTTACAAAATGTCTGGTATGTACAGTGTGTAAAGTTGATGTTGATGTTGATATCAGGTTTGTGGTTTTCACTGAAAGCAGCAAAGGAGCAGAATCTGAGAGCAGAGAGCCAAACTGTGCTGATCCATGTTTAAATGGACTGATGACCGTGACTAATGCACAGCAAGCCTGGTCCCAAAGGCCCCACTGATGGTGTGTGTGTGTGTGTGTGTGTGTGTGTGTGTGTGTGTGTGTGTGTGTGTGTGTTCTCTGTCCGTCACTCTACCTGATTGGTCTAATCTCTGCTGGAAGGTGACTGGACAGGAAGTTGCTGCCACTGACCAGATCCAAGCACACACATGCACAGACACATACGTGGCATTTAGGCAGAATGTCAGAGGGAAACAAAGACTATAGTCTTCCTGCTGTGTGTGTGTGTGTGTGTGTGTGTGTGTGTGTGTACACCTGGCTCAGGGTAGTTGTGTATTCACTTTGGCAGAGTAGATCAGCAGTCACCTCACACACAAACGCCCTTCACTGTCCCGCTGTGTGAGGTGCATCAGCGACACGAGAGAAGCTGTCACACACACACACACACACACACACACACACACACACACAGATAGGAAGACGTTCTATATATTTTTAAATGTTCCTGTCTAATCTAAAAAGAGGTTGAAGATTATGAATATACAGAAACAATCTTTCCCTGACAACCAAATGTCTTTAAATACCAAGTGACCAAGTGTATCTTCCTACGGCACACATATAAAGTCATGATCCCACACACACACACACACACACACACACACACACACACACACAGTGTCTTCAAGGATTCTTCTCAGTCTGGACAGATGGCCCTGCTGCTGCTATTATTCTAAAGATAAACTCATGCATTTTATGTAAAGGTCACGACGGAGGGAAACCAAACATCTATGAGGATCTTTGTTTAGCTGAACTTTACCAGTTTAGAGTCAGACTAATTAGAAATGTCAGTGGGTTTTTGTTTTAAAGCTGCGTTCCTCTACGTGGCAGCAGCAGCATTATTCAGACATAAATTATCTGTCAAAAAATGGACAATAATAACTCAGATTTTTCTACGAGTGCTACACACTGATTCATGGAGAGCAAAATATCACAACCAAGTCTGACAGAAATCAAAGCAGGTAAACATCACGGTCTGAAACAGCCAGCAAAGTTTATACAGACTGATTTAAAAAGCTTAGTTAGCATGCTAGCATTTGTTGATTGGCTAAAAACAAAGGAGATCTGACTCTGATGAGAATGTTACTAGTTTTGCAAGTGTTTGGTCAAAACCCAAAGTTTTGGACAAATTCAAATTTAACCTCATGGAGACACAATCAGGGTTCATCCTCTGTGGACCACCAATCTCTGGACAATATATTGTGCCGATCCATCCAATAGTTGTTGGGATATTTCACTAAAACCAAAAAATGTCCACCTGCTAAAACAATAACAGAATCCACTGCAACATCAGATCCACTGGAAGCACATCCTGATCTCAGGTGGTCATGTGTCTGTTGGTCAGCTATGAAGCTGTAGTTACTGGTGCTGTTGTCTCACATTCATTCAGCGCTCACTGATTGGAGCTTTAAGAAACACTGCTCTCGCTGACTGTGAGCTGCCCTCTCTGTGGCTTTGATGGTGGAGGTAATGTGAATGGTGATGAACCTCAAAGTGTGAAAGTTCTCTATAGTGCTGCTGGATTAGAGACGAGTCAGAGCAGGAAGGCATTTCCTGAGGGAGACATAGCGATTCGTTTCAACCAGTGAGCCTATTGTAGGGGAACCAGGTGATTAGGGTGGAACTAACAGGATTGGGCTGATGCCTCGCTGCTGGGAGAGAAGCAAGAGAAGAGACACACACACACACACATTCACATTTAGACACACACACACACACCAAGAGGCATACAAAGACATGAATGCATACTGTATATATGCACGTGTCCATCTTTACACTGTGAACACACTAACTGACTGGCTGCTCTGCTAACATTTGACTTCCTGTAGCTGCAGGAAATACTTTAAAGTGTGTCACTAACATATTCTACATTGTGGGTCACTGTATGATTGAAAACATGTAGTTCTGCTGTTTTGAACGTCTGGCACTGAAACCTGAAGTTTCTACTGTTACCCTCCATCATTGGACTGGAGGATAAACTGATGTTAATGACGATATGATGATATTTATAATGATCATATTACAAAGGGCGATATAACTTTTCACTTTTCCTCTCATGGGGCTGCAACTGCTGAGTATTTTCTCGATTGATTGATGAGTTGTTTGGTCCATAAAATGTCATGATCAGTGTTTCCCAGAGCACAAAGTGATGTCATCATATGTCTTCTTCTGTCCACAACCCAAATATATTCAGTTGACTGACATAGAAGCCTACAGAAACCTGAAAGTATTCACAACTGAGATCAGAGAATAAGAGAAATCAGAGAGTTTGGACCATTAAATTGGTATCTTCATGCTCCTTTGCTTCATGCTAAAGACAAAAGAACTTCCTGTGAATTCATTTGTGCAGCTAATAAACTGGCTGATACTGATTCAGAGGCAGAAACAAACAGGTGCATCTGACAGCGTTTCAAACGTGATACATGAATAATAATAATTAAAGACCAAAAAATAAGTAGATATCATCCCTTACATAATAAACACGTTTCCCTGAACCGTGTTGTTTATTCTCCTATGTACATCAGTTTGAAGTTAATAAAACATCATTCTGATTTCTTCACAGTAATCATAATGTAACAGATCTAGTTTGAGATTTGAACATGTATCACAAATCGAACATTGCACCAGCTGTTCTGGACCAGCTGTTACTTTAAGTTCATTGCCTCCAGCCGTACTGTTGCTCCACTTCTGGAAGAAACACTGTAGAATGACAAGAGTTGATCCATCTAAAGTTGAACAAAATATGTGTGAGAGGAGGTTTAAAAGATCAAGGTTTGAATTTTGACCTGTGTTTTTGGCTCTGTCTTGCTCCTTTGGGCTGCAGCGTGCAGTCTAGATGCAGGTTGGATGGATTCTTGATAGCTGAGCTCTCTTTCTTTAAACACGGCTCTCTCCTGCAGTGTTCTCAGGATCCCTGATATTTGATTTGCATGAGGAAACCTGAACTTCAACTTTTTCTTGCTTATTATCCCTGCAATGCTGCATCCCATTGCCCTTGCTGTAACCTACAGAAATGAATGGCAGTGCACCGCCTACAGTCAAGCTGTTATGTTAGTCTACTATAAGTCAAGGTTTTCTCTGGAGGTGCAGCCTTGGAAGCTCCCAACAAGATCAGATTTTCATTTGCAAGCTAGTTTTTTTTCTCCCTGCAGTGTCAACATTCACCCTGTCTGTGTACCTTTTTGAGGTCTGAACAACTTTTTTTTTTTTACTCTGTGCATGACATACTCATACTTATTTAAAGTGCACCAAATAACAAGCCACCTGAGTACCATGGTTGAAATATTGTACATTTATTTAAGGTTTTCAATTTCATCCTTGAACTGTGTGTGTGTGTGTGTGTGTGTGCGTGTGTGTGTGTGTGTGTGTGTGTTTGTATAACAACTTTAGATTGGTATGCTACACAGGAGAGCTATATGGATACAGGCCTCTTTGATTTTATATCATGTTATACTTACAGTTTATTGTGTTATAGAAGATTTTCTGGAATTTCAATTGAGAAACTATTAATATATAAAATACTCACATATGAATTCCTGCTTTTGACGAGAGCAGCAAAAATAGATACCTGACAGATTTCCTGTAAATCTAATATTAGCGTGAAGCAGTGGTGCTCGGTGCTTTGTAACATCACCCCCCCATCACACTGTCTAATACAGCCACAGATATTAAAGGAATAACTACCTTAATAGTTACAGTTTAGAAAAAATTCTATTCAATGACAAACCTCCATCATTTCACAGCATACATGCTCATTCTTAACCAACCAACCAACATATCAGGAGGACGCTTTATAACTTAATTGACAGCGTTTTTGCACCATCATCACACCGTGACTGATGGTAGTTGGTTTTCTTTATCTCCAACCTGTGTGTAAGATGAGCTCATCTCCTAATAAAGGTAATACCAGAGTAACTTCCTACACATGAAAAGACTGATATGTCCATGAGCATAAGAAACATTAAATATCACTTCTAATGGAGGGTCTTTTGACTTATTTGGGGGCTGCTGACATTGATAATGAACTCCTGATACATTTTAAACCATCAACAAACCCAACCATAGCTGTAGATTTTGTTTATGATTTCTCATATTTTTTTCTCTGTCTGCCTGTTTCCAATATGAAATACAATCCCTCCCTGCTCCCCCACCCAGACAGACAATCTCTCTTATGTTAATACCTCTCCTATCTACGGAGCAAAACACCCAGCAGAGAACCAAAACAACAGCTAGAGGAAACACTGCTGTCTAGATATAGTAAGGCTAAACAGTAAAAGCCTCTTATGGACCCACAGAGCAGGATGGAGCAAAGTAGAATCAAATAGAAGGCTGGTGAATGGAGAACGGGGCAGAGCAGGACAAAACACAAAAGAGGCTCTGTTCTTTTTTAAAAAAGACTCCGAACCCAGAAGCCTGTTAGCTCCTAATCCAGAACATGGAAGTACGAAACAATCAGGTCCCAGAGGTCAGGACCTCTGTATTTTTTACAATTTCTATATTAATAGTCATGAAATAACTGCGAAATATGACATCAAAGATTTTATACAGTGACAAGATCACTCACTTCCATCCTTGCAGTCGCTGGATGGACGCATACTTTGAGTAAGCAGACAAACTCCTGACTTACTTGTTAACTTGATTTATTACCTGATCACTTGATTGATTCATTGTCATTCATCTGTAGACATCTTTTGACTGATAGTTTCTGTGCGGTTGCGCTACAGACAGCAGCCATCTATTATGTTTTATGCCGGCTAGTTTCATCTGAGTGGTTTAGTTAACTAACGTAGCCAGTAGCCAGTCATCTGATAGCAGACAAATACACTTAAAGCAAAATGTTTTTCCTTCAGTTCAACATTTGACCCTGATGTTTACTTTCTCCACTGAGACAGAGAGGAAAATGAAAAAAGCTCAGCTGAGAGAGAGAGAAAGAAGGCGATGACAATGACGATGATAGAGGAAGAGCAGCAGGTACTACACACTGTACTGCAAATAATACAATCTCAAGCAAAAGAATGAAATGAAGAACATGTGTCTAGTTTGGATCGTTTGTTCAACATTTAAAGCTACATTATTTTACAAAGATTTCAGCAGATTTGTTACATTTATATGTTACATTTTGGCAGCTATCAAAAAGATGAATTGTTCCTTATAGCCAGTTCCTGGGCTCCAGATTAGACAAGACAAAAATCTCACCCCAGTCTTAGATATACACCAACCAATCAGGTCAGCCCTCTACAGGCCAGGGTCATCTCCAAGGTCATACTCTATGAGTGTCTGTTGCAGCTTTAACCAGATTCTCATTCATTACTTCTTCATGTTATTGTCCACTGATATGGTTATAAGCTATTCTTATCCTTTTTTAAAAAATAAAAAAAGTCTTACAAAGCACATATTTGGAGGAAAGTCAATGTTCTCTCAGGGGCCAAAACCCCAAACAAGCTGCTTTTTGGACCTCAGGGCGTTCAGCCCTGATCCAGACAGAAGAAAAAAGAGAGATGGGTGTTAGTGTGAGTCATATCCAGCAATCTGTTGAGCGATTGTTTATTATTTTATCACGCTGCACTGCATTTATCCAACATAATAATCTAAATTGTTATTATCTGCAGTCCTTCGAGTGAATAATCTGATTAGTTTCAGTTTGTTCTGGGATTTTTTCTGATAAGCACAAAATGTTCAGTGGAAATGAAGAAATTTGAGCAAATGCTTATCTGCTTTTTTCAAACATAATCAGACTCAATTTCCTCGAGTGAATAGAGGGACAGTTTCTTCAGTTTATCCATTTTCCAGTCCCTGCTTATGAAGCGAGTTCTCAAGATTAACTATCAATCTGCCACATACAGTAGGACACATGTTAATCTACAACCTGTGGACATTAAAATTTATAAACCTCAAAAGGCTGAGGTTCATTTCCCAGTGAGATTATTATTCTGTACACTGACTGAACTGTGAGGCAATTTGGGTAAAAGCATAAAAGCTGCACTGGGAGCTTTGAATATGAAGTTTCTAAAAGCAGCAGGAAGCACTGATTGAATTTTTAGATTTCAATAAAGTTGTTCTGAGGTTTTTCTGAGGGCTATAATAAGAAACATAGTTTGTAGCACTGCATGCTATTCTAAAGGTGAGGGTGTCTTCTGAAGAAAAATGTCTCCCAAGCTCTCTGCCACCTCAGAAATCGGTCAAAAACGTCTTTAGATTCGAGTGACAACAAGTAATTCTGACTATTGTCCATCAGGATGTGACACTCTTATAGAGACATAAAGTCTGTGTAGGGACGAGGTTCAGGGTGGATGGATGGGTCAACAAAAAGTCAGTCAGCGTTGGTCTACTTTAACCTTCACCATGTAGTAGTTTTAACTACTAATTTAAGTTGTTTTTGTGCCTGAACATAACCTGACCTTAACCATCACAGTGGAAGATCAGATAACAGTAAAACTCTTGTGGTCCAGTCGATATTGTGGTGTCAGATTAAAAAATGCTTCTGTTTCGTTCTGGAGGAAAAGCCATTGAGTTTGGAGGACATGTGCGCTGGTCCAAACGCACTCTTTATGCAGTTTTCCTGAGGCACAAGTCTACTTTTTGTACGTCTGTGCCTGTTTGGTTATTTCCAGGCACCAACCAAAGGAGTGCACATGCGTCGACATGGGAGGAGAGGCACAGATGAAGCTTTGCTTATGCAGATTAGGTGTCACAGTGCAATTCTGGAGCTCATTTTGGCACCAAATTGTGTTTGTAATAAAAACCTGCTCAGACCACCTCTTAATGCAGACACAGACACAGAAGCAGGGTGCTGTTCAGGGTTTCAGTTGGCAGATGCGCACACACTTTTGTGTTTTGACCCTTTCAGTTTGCTACATGTTCTTTCATCTACTTCAGATTGACACTTTTTTTTTTTTTTTTTACCGATAATATCATCTACATGAACGTAGACTGGTGACCCAGAGCTCACAAATACATTCTGTCAGATTTCATTTCCCACAACAACTTGTAGACTGTAGACATCTTTTCGATGTTTATGAAACAGCGGTAGTCATCACACAGCAGCAGGAATGATTTGTTTCATCTACAGTGTCTGATTGGAGAGGACTGTGGCACAGCAGAGGAAACTTCATGAATGATTTAAATCTTCTGACATGGCGTCAGGATTTACAGTAATTAATGTCCTGCATTTTCTAAACATCAGACTGGAAAACTTAATCACAGATTCCACTCAAAGTATCTGCAGGAGTGAGTTCTGCACGTGGACACGTGTCCATATAATGAGTGTGTAAAACAGTCTGACACACATCAACATCCTTCATACTATGAACACATAAAACATGTTCATGAAAACATTTGAAAACAGTCCTGCTTACTTTCATTCATCATTTACATATTTTGACAGAACAGTGATAGAAGTTGTGCACTTTTCAAACACTAACCAGTTCATTTAAAGCTGCAGTGCAGAACTTTTACATATAAATGAACGGCTGTTACATTCAGCTCTTGCCAAACGACTTCACACAATGCTGATTAAGCCGGCGGGCAGTTTTTAATCTGGTGTCTGTGGTGACATCACCACGCTGGTGCATCTGTAGTGATGCATTTTATGTCAACAAACAACAAACAATGACGAGCCAGCGATGTCACACAGTCTCTCCTGGAGGGGATTCATAGTGGTTGTGTTTAAAGGGGATGAGAGGAGCTCATATGGTGACTACTGAAGAATAACACCTGCTGATTCTGTGTTCCTCCCTCTAATACTAGATCCAGTCTCTCCTTCATGTTGCGCCTGATGCTCAGGTAAATTTCAACAATGTGTCGGTCACACCAGCATCTGCCAGGCGCCAGGAATTAAGACCTGGATCTGTGTCTGTGACCTATTTCAGGAAAATCAGGCCCTCAGTTTTAAGAATACCTGTCAGGGTTTTAGAAATCTGAATTCTTTCCTTCTTTCCTGGAGCTAAAGGCTACACAACAAACGGGACTGCTCATGTGCACTATGTTATGATAGTGACTGTAGATACCAACAGCTACAGTTCTGCATGAAGACCACGAGCTGCAGCGTCGGTTCCATCAACCTTGTTACTTTCTCATCATCTCTATAGTTACAGAATCAGTAGCATCTTTTAAATCACTTCTCAAAACGTATCTTTTAAAAACGTGTCTTTTATTAATTCTGGGACAGTTTATTGTTTTGTTTTTATCATCATATGATTGGGTATTTTTTGGAATGCTATTTTTGTTTTATCTTTTAACTGTCAGACTGTCACAGAAACACATAAATAACATTTATTATTACTGATATTATCAGTACAATAAAGAAATAAAGCCCAAAAAAAGCAGATAATCAGAACATCACATTCTGCGTTAGAAGGTTTTTCTGCTGTTAGAAGATTCTCAACAAAACTGAACCAAACAGATTCAGTGTTGCAGAATGCATGAATGAATGTATTAGAACAACATGGAGGATGCAGGTTTACGTTTGAAGATAACACAGTTGGTCCATGAGAATGTTAATTACTTAATTACTGTCAGCACACGATGCAACATTCCTGCTATAATCCAGACTTTATGTGTGTTTCTGTGAGATTAGAAATACTGAGGTCATGACTTTTGCTGTTAAGAATTGTTTTTGCCTCATGACTCAATGAATCATATTTTGCTTGTATTTTTGCTTCCGTGGTTTTTATGTTTGTTGGAATCATGCTTTGCTTTCTTTTCAGCCATAAGAAGCTCACAGTCATGTAATTCACTGGTTGAGTACTTTTTACAGTATGATATTAAAGAAATATCCTCACTTAAATAATGTCTGTATAACATTTGAATTCTGCCAGAAAAGGAAAGAAAAGCAAAGCAAAGTAGAAACAGATTAGAAAGAATGAGGATACAGAGAATGCTTTACGTGTCCTTCACATTAGACACGCAGTCAGAGACGTTGGCTGTATAAATAACCCGCTCCTCGACATCACCACAACAGAGAAAGACAGGAAGAAAGAGAATCAGATATGTGAAGAGAGCAAAACAGAAAGAATAAGTCAGGAGTTTAAGAAGAGGGTGTTATTAGTGAAACATTAACTCTCTCTTACCTTGACGTTTGGCTTCCTCGTAGAGAATCCTCTGTACCATCCTGAAAGGAAACACAAGCAGGAGTGATGAAGATGGACGAGCCAGCGCAAAGGTTTAGTGAAGAGTTTCAGTTAGGAGTCAGCAGTTTGACTCGATATGCAAAGTTACTTTTGCTTTGTTTACAGAGAAAAAAGGAGACGGCGTGATAAAAGAACCAGTGAATAGAAAACAATGGCTGCCTCACAAAGTAAGAAAAAACATTAAAAATACAGATAGATAGATAGATAGATAGATAGATAGATAGATAGATAGATAGATAGTAGGATAGATAGATAGATAGATAGATAGATAGATAGATAGATAGATAGATAGATAGATAGATAGATAGATAGATAGATAGATAGTACTACAACATATTAAATGTCAGTGAAGCTGGAAATGATTCTTTTTAAGAAATGTGAAAATGAAATTGAATAAAGTTGTGATATCTTGTTCTAGGATGATTAAATCTTCAGCACCGTGTGTACTCTGAGTTTCAGACTGGATTCAAGGTAACTGCTCTGAATTTATCTTATCATAAGTATTCAGTCTATTTTTCAGCAGTCTAGTCTGAAGCATCTTTAACTTTTGAACAGCTGATATAAAAAATGAACTAGATTAGATCATGTTTGATAGTGGATAGATTATCACGCAAGTTTCAAGAAAACTTAAGTCATTTTTGCTCCACTGGCAGATTTTCTCATTTCACTAGTTCAAAGAATTGAAAAGAAGTTTGAATCTGAAGATGCAACATGATTGGTTTTTGATTTAGCGTCATGTTGCCCTGAAGAGAATGACAGTCAGCTATCAAGCAGTCAATATTTATTAGTCATGGACATTTAGTCAGTTAAATTTAGGTTGAATCACTGACTGAAGCTCTCTATCGAGTGTGTGTGTGTGTGTGTGTGTGTGTGTGTGTGGGACTAATTCATAGCCCGTGGTGTGTACATACTTCTTTGAATGCTTATGAAAGTGCGTGACAAAGTTAGACAGAGACGGTGAGAAACATGATGCCTGAAGCAAAGGACGGACTCAGTCCACTACGCTAAGCGCTGTGTGTGTGTGTGTGTGTGTGTGTGCGTGTCTGTGTGTGTTTGCTGCATTTCTATCTTTGCGAGGACCAATATGAGAACTTGAGAGTGAGGACATCGTTGGAGCAATTCATGCAAAAGAAAGAATATTTATAATAAATGTGTATTTGCAGTTGATACATGAAAGATAACCAGGTCTTATCTCCATTGTAGAATATTAACAGTTTAGATGAAACACTGTTCTGGTCACCATCTCAACATGTTTGTCATAGATTTTTTGTTTTTTTTTAAACTTTCTACTCAAAAAACAAGAGCAAAGCTTATATAAAAGCATTACAATATTATCTGTCCCTTCCACTATCTCTCAACCGACAGAAACTCAAACATCATCAGCATAAATGTGTCACTTCTGCCAGTTTGTAGGTCAGAGTCAAACTGGATCAGTGACATACTGGGAGGGGACTCTTAACCCCGTGTGACCTATAGCACGTGACCATCTGTGTGCGTGTGTGTGCGTGCGTGTGTGTGTTTGTGTGTTTGATGAAGCCCCTTCAGTCTCAGGAAGCACAACAGTTCTTTCCACATGACTGAACATTCATCAGATACCTCTGCGGAGTAGAAAGCTGTCATAAAGGTTGACTCAACTTGAAGTAAATCCTTGACAGCTGAAAAATGATTTGTATCCAGGGACTAAATATGTGCAGGAAAGCACCCAGACATCCTCTCAAACTGTGGAGACATCATTTATCTCCATCCAAGCGGAAATAAAAATGATTGTGTCTCGGAAACGTAAGGCTTGGGTGACCATAGTCTGTCAGTGACAGAGTGCAGCAGAAGGAACATTTATTTATATCAAAATGATGCATATTACAACTTTGACCTTCTCAAACTGCCACTGCGTACACTGCTAGAAAGCCAATTTACTATATTTGTATTAAAGTTGACAATATTCGGACTTGATCTGAAAAACCACAATGTTCATCTGTGACAAACATGTTTTTAAAAAAAGGCCGGAAAATGACGGGAACAATCATTTCTCTCATCATCAAACGTTACCTGTTTCTGATAAAACATTTAGTGATACCAGTAGGAACACTGGCAGGACGCTTCATATTAGCTTTCATCTTATCTTCTTGGAAAATCATGAGATCCATTTCACAGCGGTTCCCCATAATCTGATATGAAATGGAAATGGAGGCTTAATTGGCCGGTTAATTAATAACCAATCAAGATTCATTCATCACCCTCGTTAAGATGGCTGTGTTTACTCCCTAGCTTCTCATCTATATGGTAATCAGACTGTGGCTGGACCTGCAGTGTCTGGGCACATTTGTAAGGGTTGAAATGAGGACGTGTGGTGTCTGTAGCTCACTGCATCTGTGATAGAAGAGATAAGAAGCATAAAAATGAGACTGAAATACAGAGATAAAAAAAATAAATAATGTGTGTGTGCAAGTGTGTATGTGATTATTCAGTATTTGGGTGTCAAAGCAGGTGTTTGTGTGGGATTCATGCATGAGTGTGTGTGTGTGTGCAGGTGCATGTATGTGCATTATTTATCTGTTGTCGTACAGTCTTACTCTGAGGCAGAGTAATCGTCTCGCCTCCTGCATCCCAACGGCTCACGAAGCGGTTATTAAAATAATCATTTCACACTGTTATCAAAATAATTCACAGTAATAATCACTGTAAATCATCTCTAAGTGGGAGGCAGAACTCGAGGAAGCCACTTTTGTCGAGTTAATGCAGTTTCAGATTGAACTCATTAGGAATACAGAATTATACAAAGGATGCAAGTTTCCATCAGGAGATCAAATGAGCCAGATATGAGTCTTGAATGATGCTTCAGGTCCCTGCAGAGCACACCTCCAGCTACTTTATCAACAAAAAGAATTGCTTGTTGATGCAGTAATAGCACCCGAGAGGGCTTTTTTCATTGTAATTACAGTGATGACAGAGACTCAGTAGAAGTGTGAGCTGCAGCTGAGCCGCCGAGCTACTCGCTGTGAGCACAGTGTTCTGTTTAGAGCGCTGCCAACTCACAGGTATTGATTGATCGGTGTCAAATTAGTATATTGTGCAAACGTTGCTGAAAAAAAAAAAAAAAGCAGGCCAAGAAAAAGATAACTAACTAGCAGCATGATTACTTTACTGGTTGTCATAGCAACAGATACAGAATATTAATTTGGGAAAGCTTGATGCTGCTGAACAACCAGACACGTCTCCATCTTTTACATCCAAGACCAGCTGCTTTGTGGAGCTGCACAACTCGGCTGATGGTTTGTTTTGCTCAGAGAGAACAATTCATTTCTGTGTTTGATCAGTAGCTGACCATCACTATCAAGCTTTAAACACATATAATGTAATGTAACTAAGCAGAGGCTTTAGCAGCATATTTTGATTAGCTTACAGTCATGTTCACTATGATGGAGGAAAGACTCATTAGGAAGGTTTCTGGTTGTTAGCACCCACAAACTAACTGCAGTAAAACGACCACTTGTTTTCTCAGTGGATGGACTAAATACACTTCCTGCTTTTTCTGCTCTTACTTACTAATTAATAATTCCTACGCTACTTATGATAAAAACAATAATATGCAAATGCAACATAAGACTAAACACAGTCTGCTACCAGTGTTTGTGTCTGTACAGAAAAAGCTAAATGGTGATGAGACGGTTTGTTGCTAGGCCCAGTTATTAATGCAGAGATGATTGATTTCCTGATTGATCCTGTTATTTTCTGAGCATAAACTGAAATTGTGACAGAAGATGAAGAATTTATATGAATGTAGATTTACTTGTGTCGTTGTGTTATTTGTGTCCCACACAGGCATCTCAAATGCAGCTTCCTTAGTTTGATCTGTAACCAATACTGGACAACTGTAATAATGTCTCTTCTTCACAGAATCACTACAGAATCTTTATTGTATTTAATTATTTTATTTTTTGCATGTTTAAAAAAAACATTCTCTCTAATATGTTTTCTTTTTTTCCACTCTCGGTGTGTTGACCCGTCTCAACATGTAAATATTTGAAAACCCAATAAAACATTTAATAGTTACTTTGATTGACAGTCCAGAAATTAAAGATCTGCAACAAATACTGTTTATAATCAGTGTGAATTGACTGCAGTGCAAATAATAGTGAGCAAAAAATACAATGAAGCTACAGACAGGACTGTTTCCTGTGTTGAGTTAAAGTGAATAAAGACCAATACCTGCCATATTGAACCATAGATGGCAGTTTATCTTTCTCACATCCTGGTTGTTTAATATTTCATTTGTTATTTACTGACAGCCAGCTCTCTTCTGGACATCCACAACAGCAGCAGTTCATTATAGAAGACTGCTTAGAGCTGAAAAGCCTCTATTAAATAATGAGAAGCTGTTCTTAGCTGTGACTGTGGGTACTTCAGTAATGCTGACAGTGCTAAGAGTCAAAATCACAGTCAGTTTAAATTGCTCCTACGCCTTTAATCGAAGTCTAATGCTCTCTCATGTGTTATGACTGCAATCTATATTTTAAGAACGTAAGTTGGGGATTGCATTCCCGCCGACTGGCTGCCGTCTCCATATCACCGTCATTATAGCCATTGAGTTTGTGTCTGAGGAGGATAATTTGGCATTAGTGCGAGCAGACAAGTGCCAGACACTGAGCAAGAGGGTGGGGAAAGATCATTTTAAGTAAGATTTCCTTAGCTTCTTAGCTTCTTGAGTGCACTTTCTAGATAAATGCTGCTGTATCTCCAGTATCTCTGGAACAGCTGAACTGCTGACACACTCATGTACACACACACACACACACACACACTCATGTACACACACACACACACACACACACACTCATGTACACACACACACACACACACACACACACACTCATGTACACACACACACACACATTACATTACATTAAATGTGTTTTTCTTGCTGTAATCATTCCTCCTGTTCATACTGAACATTAGAAGATTCCTTCATATTTCAGTCTTTTTAGTTCCTCTTTTTGTTTCTATACTTCCACCTGCAGCTCAACAGGGAAACACAAAGCTGCTAAAAAGACTGTAAATGTGTCAGATATCCACTTGATATGACTAAACTCAAACACTTTAAATGACTGTGTGGACACACTGTGGATTTTGAAGGAGATCTTTTAATATCCAGTATGAACAGGAGGAATGATTACAGCCAGGAAAACCTCTTCCACTGCTCATATGGACACCTGACTGCTGGTTTAACACACACTTGAAAAGTTGTGAACTCCTCCTTTAACACACAAAGCTGCCAATACACTAACAAATATTCTCTCATATGTTCTCTACTAGCCAACTGTTGTTTGGAGGGTTTTGCACGTTCAGATAATGACAGAAGCTGAGTGAGTCTTGAAACTGCCACAGGGATTGTTGGACAATAGCAAGTCTTGGCTCACCCTGATAATCACTGTGTTAAAGGGAAAGCTGTGATGCCAGCTTCTGCCACAAGGCCTCAGATAATGGCTCATTTCCCTCACTAGAAAGGCTGCATTTCATAGCAGGAGTGCATCAGATGCTGATTGGATGTCATGAAATTAGCTCAGGCCTGAATATGAGTCTGACGGGTCAATACGAGCAGACAACAAGAGAGGAGACAAACGGAGATGAGAGGAAGTGGGGAAGTGGGAGGGGAGGAAGATACAGATGACTGGAGAGGACTGTAGGAGGTGACAACCACACAGAGGGGGTGTGGAGACCAGAACAGAGAAGCAACTCCCCCCCCCCCCACCCGAGTAAGGAGAGGCCCAATCAGCCGCTGGCACTGGATCGATGCTAGCGCCTGGCCAGCTGTGGCTAATGGAGCACATACTCACTGATTATCTGCAAAAGACAACATTCCCTGGCTTTAGACACATCCTGGCTTGAGTGGCTAATTTCTGAGTCAAAGTAGGAAAAACAATGGGAGTAACATGGACTAATAACGTGGGCTCTCTTCCAGGCCTGTGCTGGGATATTACTTTGTTTTTACTGTGTGTGTTTGAGACGACACTCACACAACCACAGCAGCATTAATGTCACAGCTTTTCAATCTGCTGCCCTCATGAAAATGTGTGGGAAATGGACCTGGATTCACTGAGGCAGAGAGCAGGATGCAGTACGGCTGCTCTGACTGTGGCTACTTCCACCAAAATATAGTGTGGACATGTTCATATCTGTTGTCTTTTCAGATGACAGAGGACTCTAAGTGAATATACCAAGTTTTACAATCTTATAGATAATCTGATTTTAAGCAAATATGTTATTGACATCACTTCTCATCACTTATGCTTTGTTCTATATGTCTAAAGGTTGATGACTACACCAGAAAAAAATCAGAGTTCCCTGTCAGTTAAATGAATACAACAGCCTGCCTGAGAAGATGAAACAAGACGCTCTGCAGTTCAGATGTTTGAAATGTAAGAAGGAAGCTCGCTGCAGAGCGACATCAGAGCTGCTCTGTGACATTAATTCATGTTATTCACATTCAGACTGAGGTAGTTTGAAAATCTGATTATAGGTTCTCTGGGGCAGATTTTTTAAGGCTTTTAAGTTTGACATCTTAATGTGGTTAATTTCCACAAGGATACATATTTTATAAAGCAGGAAGCAGCACATCTGCTGGTGCAGCTGCCCCTCATTGCCCTAATTAGTCAGTTACCATATTTATCTGGCCATTTTGCAAAGTCCTCGGTCAGATCATCTTTTTGGCCGGTTATTCTGCCTGCCAGACTCAGATTTGACTGCTGCTTGTTCGAGGACTTCTGACTTAGTTTTGTTTCCCTGATTTAAACTGAATGTAAATCTGCCACCGGACTGAAGTAAAGACTGTAACCACAGGTAACGGCTCTTGTGCTATTGAGGGAGCTGCATAGTGATCTGTTTGCTCTAGCGATGGTAATGTTGGTTGGTCAGTTAGTCCACCTCTTCGTTACAGACATTCATGGTCCCCAGAGGATGGATCCTTCTGATTCTGGTGAGCGTCTCCATGAGGTTCACATTTGTGGCTTTAAGTAAAATGTCTCAACAACTGTTGGATGCATTACTAATATATCTGGTATACACATTCATGTTCCCCACAGGATGAATTATAATTATTATAATTAATTTTTTAACTGGTGCAACAAACGGGCCAAATTTTAGTTTGTACAACACTTCCATCACCCTCAGCTGTACTCTGTGTAATGCTAATTAACAAATATTAGCATGCTACACACTATTGTTAGCATGGCTATACATGCTTTCTCTGCATGCTTTGAGATGCAACAGTTATCTGTAACCCTGGAGGATGTTTACGATGATTTCTCCTTTGCCTTAGTGATATTCCAGCAATGATAAGGAGTGTTATCGCTGTATCAAACATCCACCCTGCAGTATCAAACATCCACCCTGCAGTATCAAACATCCACCCTGCAGTATCAAACATCCACCCTGCAGTATCAAACATCCACCCTGCAGTATCACAGGAAGTTATTCATCAGTTTGAAGTCTTACCTTCGCATTTCTCTAGAATCTGAACCGTCTCTCCCACTTCCAGAGCCAAACCCTGCGTCACTGAGCCCCGGAAGTTGCAGATCACTGTGGATAAAAGTGGAGAGAGAGAAATTTGTGAACATACTGACAAAAAGTTTTTTTTTTAAGGCAGCAGCTATTTATTTCCTATCACTGATTAATATTATATTATTATATAATATTGCAATATTTCTTTAAGTCTTCCAAAAACATTCAATAGCAATTTTCAGGCATAACTGACAAAGCACATGAATATCAAAGCAGCGCCCTCATCCATTCATCCATCCTAGCGTCACTGTCTGCATGTCCTGTGACAGCAGCATGACGTTAGCATCACAGCCTGACTGTACCAGGCAGTGTTGATGCAGTATTCACAAGTTGATATTCCTCATGACTGCACCAGTGCACACAGAAAACAACAGACCTCAGAGTTTATTCTAGTGTGGGGGTCACTGTCAGTCACTCTGTACAGGACTAAAACGTCACCTGAGGTAAGATGCATTTCTGGTCGACCCTTAAAGTTTAGATTTTCTCCATCAAGGACGGAAACAAAGAGGACAAAACAACAAAAAACAATCCAGAGCATATGTTTGTTTTTAGCTTTTTCTTTCCTTGCACCTGTACATCTAAATGCATCCTTTACTTTTGTCTGTTTAACATGGTGATTACAGCATTGATGCCTGTGAGGAACTGTGAACACAATCCCAGCTCTAATGAGAAGCAAAATATGCTTTTTTTTTTAATTGGAGCATCTTCAAAACAACAGGTAAACATCCGCTGGTCAAGTATTGAGAGTAAAATATATTTGTCAATACAATCAAGTCCACATATTCGACACACACATACACACAAGCAACATGTGTATGTGCACAGCGATGTTGTTGTGTTGTGCTAAACGAGTGCTGTGAAAAATAAGGATGGAATATGAAAATATAAAGTTTTGAGGTCTAAGTTTATATCATTCAAAACATTGTAAGGATTTAATAATCATGCACCTTACATATAAAACATGGATGTAAATTTCAAAAATCAGAGATGAAACCGTAGCCTAAAGGCGAACCAGCACTTCCACTTGTCTGTACTGGTGTCCCAGTCTGTTGTGAATGTAGAACAAGACAAGACAAGATCTGAACCCTCCATCTGCTCCATCTTTGTCTGTTTAACTGGCTGTTTGGATAAAGTCCCTTTGTGTTCTGAGGACTGTACATCTTGAGGTCACAGCAGCTTATTCCTGCTGTTATTATCTCATTCAGTCTGCGGTAACTCAACCTCGAAGACAAAGCCGACGTTATGACCAAGTCATGGTCACGCTCTTCAGTCCCTCATGACAGTCTTTCTGTCGTCAATGCTGCTCTCTGTTTGTCACTGTCTCTATATATATATAGTGTTGGGCTGTTATTGCAACTGTTGCTTTAACAGTCTGTAAATCCAGACAAATCTGCAGTATTAGAAAGGCTTTATGTTTAGAGCGTGTCATTGTAGATATTCACTTTGTCTCTGACTCTGTGTTTCTATATGTGATATATTTCACACTTGACAGAGACTTGACACAATGCTGTATGTTTGTATTATTACAGCATCTGGCGAGTCAGTTTAGGCAAAATACTAAAAAAGGTAATGATTGTTTATATCATCTGACTCACAGAACATAAAACCGATTCACATTATATTAAGTTTGTGAATTTGTGGCTTTAACTCCTAAACAGACAGAAACATCAGGAAACAGCAGCGACAGGAAGTGGAGACGCGTCCATGTTTATGTACAGTCAGTGGTCCAGATGCTCTGCAGCCCAAACGACAGCATGAGGAGGAGCTTTATGTCCGAAGCCCAAACTGCAGCTGCAGCATTCATCACTCAGACTCACGTCTTTTACTGTGGAAATCCAGAAACTTTCCACACGTCACTTAAATGGTCAGGAGCGGTGATCTCTGTGGGTGCATCACTCTCTGCTATTTCTGATATCATGACATCACAACATAAACGTCACGCTGAACGTCAGACTGCGATTCAGTCAGACTCAAAAAACTTTATTGTCCGTCAGACGTGATGAAAGCATTTGGTTTTCACCTGCGAGTAGGCCAAGGAGAGATTTTTTAATCTTTTAGATTTATATTCGACTCCAAAATTTCATTCCAACCTAAAAAAACATCAAAAAAGCATGAACAGCTGTAGCTCCTTTAATTACCGCTAATGCTAACACAACATTTCCTTCTGCTTCTGCTTCACATTAAAAGCATTCAATTGGTGAAAAGTGGCAAAACACAGTTATTTCCAGCTTGTTTTGACAGCGGATCAGTTGTAAATATCACAGAGAGTAAATCAGACAGTCTGGAGCAGGAACAGCTGAAGGTAACAGGCTGCACACTTCCAACTCCTCAGCAAGAGAACAACCTCCTGCTGCATGACATCAGATGGTGGTTGTTCGTGACATGATGGAAAACAGGCCAATTATTGACTTGTCTTCTTTGTTAAAACACACGTTTGTTTGGCTGCGCTTTAAACACACACACCAGTTGCTCTGCTGTATTAATAAACCACACCAGTAACCCACCACCAGCGTCGCCCAGTCAACCAGGACTCCAGTCTAAAGTGTAAAAATCTAACTGTTATGTGTGTACTGTATTGTCACTTTCAAAACCAAAGCATCTTAACTATGCCACACACACACACACACACACACACAGCAGTCTGTAAAGCTGCTGACTGCAGTCTGATACTTTGGCAGCGAGGACACACACCTGACACCTCAAGGCAAGCGGGAGCGTTTGCATCTGTCTCTGTCTGCCTTCATCTCTCTGTCACTGTCACCATCTGTCTCTGTATCATCAACGCCACTCTCTCTCTCTCTCTCTCTCTCTCCCCCTCTCTCTCTCTCTCTCTGTGTCATTGTCACCGTTTGTCTCTCTGTCGTCGCCGTCACTCTCTCTCTGTCACTGTCATGCTCTCGGTCTCCATTATTAACACCAGTCAGTGTGGGATTGTCACCATTTTGGATTCTGTCATTGGCATCGCCCCCCTCTTCTCTTCTCCTCTCCTCTCCTCTCCTCTCCTCTCCTCTCCTCTCCTCTCCTCTCCTCTCCTCTCCTCTCCTCTCCCCTCTCCTCTCCTCTCCCCCCCTCTCTGTCTGTGTCTCTCTCTCTCATTTGTTCATTGTCACTTGCTGTCATCACTGTCACTCTGTCACTGTCACCGGCCTTGTCAGTCTGTCATTTGCTTGATGCAGCTGTCAGAGCGGCTGTCTGTCTGTGCTCACTCAGTCTTGATCTCTTGCCCTGCAGTCCAAATGAGGGAAGTAAATATTAACTGACGCTGTGTGTGTGTGTCACTGAATGGAGTGTGAACTGAGCGGAAGTAAAAAAAGGAGAATCACCTGACACACCTGTGGTGACGCTCTGCACTCTTCTACTTTTCTGTTGTCTTGTCCTCCCTTTCAGGAAGTGGTAGGGTGGTGGCTAATTACTGATTAGAGGTCCACCTGGACTAGTTTATATCCTGACCTGCCCATTCAGTCTCTTGCTTTGACTACACTCATCATTCCTGCTTCCATTTTACTGTCTTTTAGTGAACAGTTTGTTTTCTTTAATCATTTCTTCCTTCTACTTTTTGTCTGAACCTTCAGTTTAATGACTCATTCATGTCAGACACAATTAGATTCAAGCTCCCCTCCGTCCTCCTCCTCCTCCTCCTCCTCCCATCGGTTATCCAAAAGCATCTGTAAAGTTCGGCGGGTAATCGAGATGATAGTGCAGTTTTCCCCGCGGTGGCCATTTTGAAGAACATCCTTGTTCTTAAAGAAGAGAGATATTCATGACTCACATGTAAAATTAAAGTCTTGAGCACGATATTTGAAAGTTGTGTCAAAAACAGTCTGCTGAACTACATGCAGTCATGAGTCATCAATGCTGCGTCATCAAAGCATCAAATGTAAACGGTTCTAATGAAAGCAGGCTGGATTACATTTTAATGAAACATCAGTTTTTTTGGGAGGAAATGAAATAAAGCAAACTCTTCCATTTATCATATCTGAAGATCAAGTTTTACAAGGCAATATTTAATGTTCCCTAATTTAAAGAGTAGATATGTCTCTGTTTGCAGCGTGCAGATATCTCTCCATCAGAGATGAACTAACTAAGATGAAAATGATATTTTATCAGAAGACCCAATGAGTCCATATTGATAAAAGTGTTCTATATATATACGCCACATCTTTCATATGAAGTTAAATCCCAGCTGGTAACACCTCAAAGATTTGATTTTCATTCTTTTTCTGACTATTTCACTCTTTCACAAACTTTCAGACTTGATGCTTTATGAGACGTTATTTGTTTGTGTTTCTCTACTTTTAGTGAGACTGACACAAAGCTGAGAGCAGCGCAGAGAAGAGCAAACACACACACACACACACACTTACTGAACACACATGGATTAGCATTGCTCTATCCGGCTGGTATTGGCATTTAGTTTATCCAGCGGATTGGGTCAATAGTCTGACAAATGACTCACATCTGTCAGGCCAGTCACACCACTTAGCCTGTGGCCTTTATGTGTGTGTGTTTGTGTATGAATGTGTTTATGTGAGAGAGGAAACACTACAGAGATATAACGGATGTTTAGTTGTGTGTGTGTGGTGTGTGTGTGTGTGTGTGTGTGTGTGTGTGTGTGTGTGTGTGGCACTGGAATGAGTCATTTTCCCTGACAGGATAATTCAATTTCTAGTGTGCGACTTCAAAAGCTTTGTTTCAATATTTAATTGCTGCTCCACAGTTCCACCAAAACCCAAATTCAAAAGGACATTTGACACAAATTTAATGGCTGTGAATAATTTAAAGAAGGAAGTTTCAGAAGTGGAACAAAGATCGTACATATGGAGAAAAGACGACGTTCGTATAGCGCCGATTACTGCGTACAGTAGTTTACAATGAGGTTGCCATGTTCATGTTAGTGCTGCTGTACAGTCAAACATACATTTAGGTCACTTGTGTACAAACAACAACAACAAGAGGATCTGATCATAAAGGACTCAAACAAGTTGGCTGCAGTTTCTATCGTGTTTCTATCTTTTTTTTTTTTTTGAGCATAATTCTCATCTTTTATTAAATACAACTGGTCCAAACAGCATCCGGATTAAACGGTTTGAAAATGTGGAACTTCAACACCCAGAAGTGTATCAAAAAATTTGTGGATATTGGACAATTTTATTTTAGCAATTAAATCGAGTCCACAGGGTCTCAATTAGGGAAATGAGAGATTTTATCTTCTGCAGCCCCACTTGGAGAATTTAAAGTGGAACGGCGTAATGATTATATTATTATTACTGTACATCCATCTGTACGCTGGAGTGGAGGGACTCATTAAAACTACTGTAGTGTCCACACACCGATGGACAGAGAAGGAAGGTAGACACAAAGCTACCAAACAAACACAGACATCCATGCAAATATTTACATCCCAATATAACACCAGACCCTGTAAAGGAAGTCATCGTCAAATTAATATCTGTTAAATGTACTTAAATGTGTATTTGACACTGTTATCTACAGCACTGTGTTTGTAATGTCACATTTCTGGAACCATTTTATTACTTTATGATGATTATTTCCTCAAAAAAAACTCCACATATTTCCATCACAGCTACAGTCAAACAGTAAATATCTGCTGTTTCTTTATTAACCAGTGAGCCACAATCATTCAGGAAGAGACGCAGAACAAAAACAACTCAGATATCAAATTGTCTTCTGACACTGGAGTTAATGGACCAGAACACATGAAGCCTCAAGATGTTTTCCAGTATGAATATTACTTTCTCTGAACTTCCTCTACGACACAGAAGTGATTTCTCCCTCTCACGTAAACCGTAAAACGTTTCCGAAGGTTTTCACAAAGTATTCTGGGAAATGCAAATCATCCACAAACAGTAGAGACAAAGCAGAATTAGAGAAAGGAGAAATTATTAAAAGTAGGCATATCAAAAATATGATTTATACCGTTTCATAAAGAAAGGAGAAACGTGTCGGCACGGAGACCAGCTTGTTTATGAGTAGTAGTATTAGTGGTAGTGCAGAAGAACTCAGCGTGATCCTCCGTCTGTGGAGTCATGAACCACGTTAACAACACTTTCAACTTAAAATGACACCATGATTATATGTGATATGCGAGAAAATGTAGCCAGTAGGAATACATAATTCCCCTTTAAGCTTCTTAATGGATTTCCTTTTACTGTAAACAGTCCAGGACTAATGCATATTATGTTGCATTTTGTGAAACTTGTGCTCATGTTTTATGCATCATAAGCGCCTGCTGCTGTAATACGTGTCCGCCTAAGAAACATATTACATGCACATTTACGTAGCTGTGTGTTCCGTCCATAAGCATATGAAAGGGAATAAATGGGAGTCCCTCGAGTGTGAATCAGAGCGGCGCTGAACCGGAGGGAGGATGTGTGTGTGTGTGTGTGTGTGTGTGAGAGAGAGAGAATCAATTCGAGGTGTAGATCTTCAGAGCGAGGGCAATTTTGCAAAGTGAAAGGGAGAAAAGTCAGAAAATGAAAGGCGGTGCTGGTAGGAATGTGAGCGCACAGTATCTGCAGAATGTTTGATAGAAGCGCAGAGAAAGATAAAGAAAAGATTTACTGGCACGAAGCCTCCACACACGCATGTGTGCATGTTTGAAGCATGAAAGAAGGAGAACATGACAGGAAGATGCTTGTTGAAGTTTATTGTTCATGAATGAACATCTTTGTACATGAAGGAATATACTGTATGTTCGTGCAGACTGATGGATGTTGAGTGACTGTATGTGTGTGTGTGTGTGTGTGTGTGTGTGTGTGTGTGTGTGTGTGTGTGTCGTCATGCCCTGTGAACAGATCTCATCCTAATCAAGACATGAAACTCGTCATTTTAACATCCTCCACAATGCCCACAGGCACGCACAGGCAAAGTTTCAAGTGCACTCAGCACTCCAGCAGATGGATTGTGTGTGTGTGTGTGTGTGTGTGTGTGAGAGAGAGAGAGAGAGAGAGAGAGAGAGAGAGAGAGAGAGAGAGAGAGAGAGAGAGAGATTTTCCCCATGCCCTCTGGTTGCTGCTGCTCCACAGCTGATGGGGAGGTTTTTGCAAGTGTGACGATGTGAAAAAAAAAAAAAATCAGAGAGAAAACAGAGAGCTTGAGAGGCGAAGACGGTGATGAGAGAGACACGCTGCTTTTTTTTTTTTTTTTTTTTTTGCATGTGTTCATTTATTTATTCAAATGCATGTGCGCGTGCGTGCATGTGAGGCAGATTTCCTGTAAGCTTTTAAGCTACATAACAACCTACGGTAAGATGAAATGTAAGACTGCAAAAAAAAGGCAGTAAGGGGTGAAAATGAAGAAGAGTACGGTAACAGACAGAGAGAGAGCAGCCATCAGCAGATACAGCGATGCAGAACTAGGCCACCGCCGTGAACCCCACAGCAGCGACTGGGACGGCACAGACGGCACACACACACCAACCCACATACAGCTAAGATAAACTGTAAGCGCACAGATGGGACGCAGATCTCAGTATGTCATGTCGAGCCTGGAGATCTGCTCTCCTGCTATTAATAGGCTAAACGGGAAAACTACTCTCTTGCACTTTACCCCCCCCCCCCCCCCCCCCCCGAATGCTCCAGTAGAGATGTTTCAGTAACCAACGGTTTGGGTGGTTGGTACTGGGCAGCTCCCAGGAGAGGATGTGTGCTGTGAATTTAAATGAGGGGGCTGCTGAAAAGGAGCATGCAGGCTCAGGAGTACAAGAGTTTTATAGTCAAGCAGCAACTTCCACAGCTGAATTCTGACAACAGGAAAAGTTGTTTCTGATAGATGCTGACTGTACTCAAGGTTCCTCTGGACAAAAACCAGTATGATTTTCTTATTTCTCTTATTTCTAACTTGACTAACTTTCTAACTCTTGGTCAGATTATGGGCATTATTATTATCCCACAATGCAATGCAGAAAGCAAATGAACGCTCAGCTGGACCACAGCTGGACAACAGTGTGGACGATGGTTGGAAAACAGAAACGTCTCCTGCATATCTTGAAACGCATGTCCTCATGCGTGCATGTCCTGCCACAGACAGAACCAGTCCAAATGTTTGGACACACTTTCACCATTTGAATGAGCAGGTGTGTCCAAACTGGTTCTGACTGGTTCTGTCTGTGCAACTAAACTAATATAGATCCTACTGTGTAAACACTCACACAGTTCTGAGCAGAGGTCACATGTGGGAGACTTTACCATAACATAGTGGATTTTAAATGTATTTATATTTTTTGTATAACAACATGCAGCATCTTAAGGGGAATTATAGAATGTAGATATCTTGACCTGAGATGGTCTGTGGTGCACTAAAAGTCACCAGCTGAACATCACTGATGTCCATTAACAGCAGAGCATTTCCATTTTAAATGTCAGTGTATCGTTCTAATTATCTCTCTGGAGATGCAGGCAAAGGTTTGGCTGAATGAGGCAGAGCTCGCACACCTACTCACATTTATCTGCTCACAGACGTCTCTATCACACTCATGATGGAGGAGTAATTGAGGTAAAAGCTGATGGGAAACAGCATTTAATGGAGACATTAATAGTCTTCAGGGAATGAAGTCTAGCAGTAGTTGAAGGACACTTATCAAACTTTCCAAAAGTGATTAAAGAAATAAAGTCAACTGTGCTCAAATATAAAATAATAACAGCGGTGAGAGTTTTGTTTTGTGAGAGCCGCCATTCAACAAACATTCAGTGACCGAGTCTCTGCCAACAACGAGGCCTGCTTGGACACAATCCTATTTAGAGTACAACTGTTCTGTAATATAATAAGCTGGGTGCTGTTATAGTGAAGCTGTAATGGAAAACATCAAATCATCTCCTTCACACTCTAACCTACAGACAGCTTCAGGGCAGAACAACGTCTGTGATAATGTTCTGTTGGGTTTCTTTCGGGGGGTTTTCTGTATGATAGTTGAAGGATTGTGTTGCTTAAATTTCTTTTCTAACCCTATAATCAACTATAATCTTTTATTTATGATTAGAAAGTCCCAGAAGTTTGAAACAACTTAAAGAATCTCGTTGTATAAATATTTTGTGAAAGCACCGATAGTCATCTCTACAATATTGACATCAAGGTATTTGGTCTAAAATATCATGATATTTTATTTGGCCCATATCGCCCAGTCAGTGGTGAAATTGAAGGTATTACAACCCTCTGGTCACATGACTACTTCTGCTCCCTGGTGGCTACTGCAGCTCCAGTGAAGGCTAAAGTGTGTTTGAGGTCAGGGTGTGTACAGTTTAAGCTACAGGCAGACACACACGTCTCCACAATGCCGACGTAGTGTCACAGTAATACCAGCAGTGTATTTATACATGGAGTCCATGCCAGCAGTATGTGACCGCTGTGAATCTGGTGTGAAGCCGGGACATGTTCAGGCCCTCCCACAGTCAAATCAGCACTACAACTGTGATAATAATAACAGCTTCATTCACGCTGGACAGCAGCATCTAAAAGGCTGAAGGGATGGATTCATGATGCCAAATATCAAAACTTCACGTCCAGTCCAAATACTCAAGTCATTTGACCAAAAATATTTGAAGTGTCGTAAAAATGATCCCTTAGAAATGACAAAATGACCCTTTGACCCTGATAATACATTGGTTCTAATTGTATGTGTTGTGCTGTAGAGACGTCTCAGTCAAGGGTCCCTCAGAGTCTATGAAACCAGGTTGAAGGAACCAACGCTATGAAGAGAAACAGCACAACAGGCGTCTCTGTGTGTCTTCCTGAATAAAATCTAGAAATGGCGGGAAAACTCCTGACGCCAACTGGGATTATTAAAATTCAGGAGATTTGTACTGTTTTATTGTTATTGTTTATCTTGTTGTTTAAATAGATTGTTTAGATTGTTCTTTGAGTCCTGGTGTCCTGGCCTTGAACGTAACACTCAGTCACTACCATAGGTAAAATGAAGCTAGTTAGCCAGAAATGCTAATATTAGCAGCTTCCATCAGAGCTGAGTGTTACTGCTCCTCCAGCCCCGTGTACAAAGCTTCAACATGACTTCTGTGTCTAGTTACAGTTGGATAGCTGGAGGAGTTCAGGAGTGGTAAATTTGCTAGAATATTCTTTGGTTTTCAATTTCACGGTAGGCAAACGAGCATTACATTAATAAGAGGATAAGATCTTCTGCTCTCTGTGGTGGTTGAACTGTGTCTATTCGTCTTTATTGCAGCATCTTTGGACTTGTGTTGAGATTCTCAGAAACACTGTTGGTGTTTCAGTGGGTTAGTGTCTCTCTGAACAGTAAATAGTGGTTGAAAAAGCTGCCGAGCATCTGCGTCGTGATTAAGGACACTCCACTACATGTGGTTTAAACAACACTGAATAATTTATTGACCTTGTAACATCCATGAAGTCATCCACTATACACTCTGTACTTCATATAATTAGCTGCAAGAGACAGATGTTGATATCTGCCCAGCCACTTTCACTAATTCACAACAGACTGCAGCTTTGCAAAAATAGCTTCGGGTGCCGACACACACACACACACACACACACACACACACACACACACACACACACACACACACAAAAACATACAAACATACAAACACACACACACAGCTAAAAGCTCTAAAATCAGTGGTTTGCAGTGAGGAAAATATTGATCTGTGTTGATGTGGAAAATCAGCTGAGAAGGAAGAGATAGCTCACTTCCTGTCCTCACTGTTGCATCCCTGATACTTTGCTAATATCTGGGATGAAAAAGGCGTCCTGTCTCATGTTTTCCTCCTTCTTCCCCTCTAACTGATGACTGAAATCATCTCTCATGCAAAAACGCATCATGTTTGCCTTCAGGCTGTAAAGCACTCAGCAGAGTGCAAACCTCTGCTTACGCTGAAATTTCTCCAACATACAGGACAGGCGACTCTATAATGGCACCAAATCCTCACAATGAAGCGATCACATAGGTTAGGGTTAGGGTGAATGTTCATTCACACACGTTTTATGGATTGATGTGAAGTCACACGACCATTTGCTTGCTTATGAATGACAGGATGACTGTGGAGGTCAGCGAGCCCTTGTTACAGGTGGTGTTACCACGGCGCCGCGGCTCCCAGCTTCCTCCCATCCCCTCAGCCTGTACACCGCAGGCTGCTGCTACGCATCTAACACAATCTCATCATGCTGATAAACAGAGCGGACTGTGACTGAAATAGAGGAACAGGTGAGTTTTGTTAACTACCATCAGAAATGTTATTTACGCTCTTGAAGCAGATGGAGCTCTAATAATGTGAAACTCTGAAAGCCTTCCAGTAAAAGCAGCTACTCTGAATGGATTTCTCTCCCAGTAGTTTCTGTGGTTGCCATGGTCACAAGGTGAGTCACAGCAAAAGTTGAACCATCATGAACTCCACCGGCAGCAGCAAAGAGCTCTGTGTGCTCTGGAGAGGAGCCGTCACCCCACTTCTCTCCCTGCTGCTCGCCGTCTGAAGGCTCGACACAAACAAACGCAGCGATGCAGCAGCGAGTAAACAAAGGATGTAAACAACGCAGGATTCAAAAGACTTTGCAAAAGTTTTATGAGGGAGGGGACGCATCCCACACGTTTGTTAGACCTCGAGGAGCCGCACAACACAATATGTTCTGGTGAGTAACGCCGAACTCAATGTAAACATAACTTTTGTTTGTTTACAGCGAAGCTCCACAGAGCAGCTTTAACATGGCAGGTTGTGAACAAACAAGCAGTGCTGTTGTTCTCTTTTAGTTTAACATCCTTCACTGTGTCTGTGAAAATGTTTCCTCATCTGGGACTACGTTGAACTATTAATGTTTCATAAAATGTTTCATCATTTCAAACCTCTCCAGAATTTGGAGTTACGTTAAAGCTTTTTAAACCTAATTTATCTTTCGGTGCCGTTTCATCGGTGCCGCTTCTGCTCGCTGCTTCACACACAAACATTTCTATCCAATACCAAGAATAATGCTTCACAGCCTGAAGATGCACAGCTTTGCTGCCCGAGCCAAAGATCTTATTGAACATCACAAATGATAAGAATTAGATAGGAGTGGGTCATCAGTGCTTAACGAGTAATAATTCACAAACAGGAAAATCAGCCACATGGAAATGATCATCATAACCATCCAGCTTCATTATATACAACTCATTTATACACACAAACCCTCTCTCACAACAACAACAACACACGCACACACACACACACACACACACACACACGTTGCTCTGTGTATCAGCGACTGTGTGCTGACATAAGAAACACTGAAACACACACATTCACCACTTTTTGTGTATGTATGTGTTGTGTTTGTTTTTCTTTCTTTCTTTGTGCATGGTAGGTGTGTGTGTGTGTGTGTGTGTGTGTATCTCTGTTTGTAACTGTTTGTCTGTGCATTCACATCAGATTTTTGTCTTTTTCTGAATCTGTTAATATATGAATCAGTGTGTAGTTTGTGTGACTCAAACACACACACACACACACACACACTGCAGCCATTTCCCCCCAAAGACACAAGTCACTGTGAAAAAGGGACAAAACAATGACACAGAGATGGATAAACAGTAAAGTGGGCTGTTTGCTGTCCTTGGGGGATTATTATGGTCTGGCCACAAGAATATAAATCCATCTCTGACAGTCAGATTTTCTGATGGATACAAATTCACCCTCTAGTCTGTTTATCTCTGGACCCGGGACAAAAATATAACTTTGGATAGCAAACAGCAGATGGATAAAAAAAAAAAAAAAAAAAAATCAGGCACAGGAGAAGAAGAAGAGAGATGGACAGATGTCAGAGGAGGAGAGAAAGCAGGCTGCGGGGACGGAGGAGTGCCGGGCAGGAAATGTTTTCAGGAAAGACGAATCTTAAATGTGGTACAAAAGACAGGATGTAAAGAAATAAAACTGAAATGAAACAGTGAGAGATGAGGAGAACTCAGAGGAGAGAAATATTCTTTTGGACCTGAAGAATGAGTCAGTAATTCTCTGTACGACGTGAAACTAGATATCAGACGAGAGGTGAAAGAACGAGGGATGAGGAGATGACAGGGCGGTGTGAAACAAGAGGAAAGGGCATGTACATGTGCGGTATACAGCAGTGTGAGGGAGCAGATGGATGTTAAGGCTTGAAAACAGGAAGTATTACCAGAGATTTAGACGTTCTGGGAGAGGAGAAGAAGAAGGAGGGGACGGAGTGATCGGGTGATGAAATGATGGAAGAGTTCAGGGCGAAAAAAGAAGAGGGGAGGGAGAGAAACTTATGTGTAGAGCCGAGCAATAAGCCCATGAAACTTGATATACAGTGACAATATCGCCGGGGGAATTAGATGCCATCGGGACGAGAGAGTGAGCGATGGAGGGGGGTGGGATGGGAGAGAGAGAGAGAGAGAGAGAGAAGAATGTGTCATGTGGAAAGAGGAAAATTAAAGAGGAATGGATGGATATGGGATAAAAGACACAGGACGTCTGTGTTCAGAGAGAATGACTCAACAAATAAGAAGATAAATGCAGCAGGATGGAGATGATGCTGAGTTTAACATTAGACACTAGTGAATGAAGGTGAAAGTTGAACTAAAATCAAGTGCAGGTTTACTTTAAGAAAAAAAAAAATGTAAACAAAGGCAGAAAGTATTTGTGATGGACAATCCTGCAGGGAACGACTCTCCGCTGCTGCTGCTTTCATCTGAGAAACGTATCCTCTGCCTATCTCGGACAAGGTCGGCCATGCTTTTATCTCTTCTCACTGAGAGCACTCACATCGCTCGTCTCCCGCTCTCTCTCGCTCTCTGTCAAAAGTCACTCAGGATGCAAAAAAATACAGCTGCTCTCAGGCACGGACCTTCAGCTGAGCGAGGACGGAGGGAGAGAGACAGAAAGACACGGAGACGGATGTAAGAGGAGAGGAGAGAGAAGGGGGGTAGGGATGATTGACGAAGAGAGAAGGCTCGAAGACATGTGGAGTTTGGTTGAAATAATTGAGCTAATTGAATGTCCCGGAGATCAGAATAGAAGGGTTTAGATGTCAGTGGACGAGGAGAGATGAAAAATTAATATTAGTCCAAAAGGTCACTGATATGGAGGGATGGAAGAGAGATATAGACAGTACAGTAGAGTAGAGATGAGGAGGAAGAAAAACAGATAATGAAAGGAAGGAAGTCATATAAAGAGAGAGAGAGAGAGAGAGAGAGAGAGAGAGAGAGAGAGAGAGAGAGAGAGAGAGAATGTGAGATGAAGACAACAAGCAGCTGTTCAGAAGCTGTTTGTGTTTATTAGCATAAAATCTGACCAAAAGTCTTTTAATATTAAGTTGTGTTTCATTTTGATAACATACATGGTGATAATGACACGAGCCAGGATGCTCTGGTTTGGATAAGTTAGCAAACTCGGTTTGTTTGTTTTCACACAGAAAAATCCAACTGAACCTAAATGCATCACTGTAAGCCACATAAAAAACATTCTCTCCTCTCATTGGTCAGATGTGTCTGAGGCAGAAGTGAGAACATAAATAAAAGAAGAACGTCCTATCTGCCCCAAATATCCCAAATACACCGGTCTTTGTTGTTAGTCCAGGTTAGCCTCATCTGCATCCCAGCATGCAAAGTGCAGCGGGCTACAGGAACCTTCTAGTCAGTCAGACAGAAGTTGGATCACGTTCCCACCAAAAACGAACCTCTGCAGAGTTTGTCTGGAACTGGACCGAGACAGACTCCTCTAAAGGTGTTACATCTGTCTCTGGAACATCATCTGCCAGCTCTCCTCCTCTAACTCGAAGCCTCCTTAACCTGCTGTCTCTCTCTCTCTCTCTCTCTCTCTCTCTGTTTGATTGTCTGCAGGTGTTCTGGAGTCAGAGCAGAGCCGCACCAGCTGCACCTCATCTCAATAATCAAGACCTCTACAGATATTCAGTCCTGCCGCTTCCACTCTGCCAGACTCTAGTCTCTGCTACCAGTTAGTGCTGCTACATTTCAAGCCTTTTTGATTCCTTGCAAATTGTAATTTCTGATTCTGCCCGTTTCCTGACTCTTGTCTCATCTCCCCTGCAGTCTCGTCCGCTCTGCCTCCAGCCCGTTTCCTGCCCCTCGTTTGGTTAAATCCTGCTGTTCTGCCTTCAGCCCCGCACATCTCAGTCTGGACCCGCTTCCTCGGCCGTTATCTGCTCCTTCCCCTCCCCTCAGCTTCCCCGAACGTCTCTGTGCTCTGCAATAAATCTCTTTAACTCAGTTCCAGTCTGCTCATCTGTGCCTGCATCTGGGTTCACTTGTTCTGCAGTCCCTCGCTAATAGAAGGGTCTCTGTGAGGTTGTTTTGGTCCGAGTACGATTGCTGTGTTCAGGTGTGCTCAAATGAATCGCATCAAGGAAGAAAACCAACCAGAGCTTATGATATTTTTTCATGAAACTTGAATTTTGATATTTGAAAGAACAAGTCGGGTACAATTTGTCATCAAAGTGGAAAAAATACTCTTAATGTTTTCTGATGCTGTTAAAAGTCACTCATGTTCATAGACAAGAGTAGAAAACATATATTAGTAAACCTTTACATACACTACATACACATTTTTAAGCTCATTATGTTTAATTTTAGATGAGATTATGCACTTAAAAATCAAACAGAACAGTAACAACAAAAAAAGTCTGGAATGCACATTGCTCCCAAACCAGAGACACAAATAAACACAATAGCACTAACAACTATGACTCCCCCCTGCTGTTATGTGCTCCCCCCCCTTACTGGCCACCACAGGACAAAATGGCCCAAACATTAATCCTCTCAACAGCCGGCCAAAACAGCTTCCCACCGAAATGCCAAGCCGAACCCGGGGGGGGAACATTCCTGCTTACAGCCTGTTTGCACAATAACCGAGCTGCACTGAGCAGAAACCTCGTATTATATACAACAGCCGGATATGGTGACATTTCTCATCCTGGTGATGTTTTGCTGTAACTGACTGTGAAATTGTCTGTCTGAGAGTGCAAAACATTCATTGGGACAAAGCAAAGTGACTGGATGGTTCATATGTTTGACAATACGAAGGAAAAAGTGACAGATAGTGACCAGCTGAGGTTCTTTTTCTCCACAACTAGTGATATCCAACTGATGTCATTCTGACAGAAAAAGACGAGGCTTTTCTATATTTTGATAAACATGGTCATTTTCTCTATATTAAGCACAATATATATAAAGCACAGTGTATGCTATCAAAGTCAGTAGCAATAAAGAACTCACTGATTCATTCTTCATAGTTTGTGAAATAGTGATCCATGACTTTCACATAGAAGAAGAAGAGGAACAACAGCAGCAGCATCTCACTTAAGATAAATGAAACGCCGAGGCGGACGCATCAGTTCTGCTCTCTTTGTTTTCATAATTAATCATTTATAACAGATTTTGATCCATGTCCTGCAGAGCTGGCCTCTTTTAAATTTTGCTGAGCGTGCATGCTCCTGTACGGCGCCTCGACATTGATATTCATAGAGTGACACACATTTCCTGCTGGGAGATAGATGCTAAGCACAACGGCGACCTCATCCCATCAGTCAGTGAGCAGTGGCAGGTAAATGCTTTACCTAAGAGGCTCTTTAATGACACATTAACTTGTGATTGTGTCGTTTTCCAGCAGTAACTCTGTTTCACCATTGACAAACTCTCCACCTTCCTTCAGATTTTATAGAAACTCCAGCTATTCACATTCCTGGATGGTGATGAGAGCACCAATGAGCTCTTACTACAGTCCAATCAGACTGATGATGTATTTCCTGGTGATCAGAAAATAAAATCAGTCATAAAATATTTTATTCTTCTTTATGGTTTGACTGCAACAAAATATCAATTGAATTTTCAGTTGACTATAGAAGCAAACAGATCATAAACCTCCATCTCTAACATGTAAGAAACAAGTGAGATTAAGAAATGGTTAAAGAGTTTGCGGTCATGGTTCGGTCAGTAGAGCTGAGGGATCAGGACGAGGATCAGGACTTGAAATGAAATGTTATGAGATTTGGGGGTTAAAAAATAAACTGCAGTTCTGGGAAAAAATCTGTAATTATTGGGATGAGGGTGTTCGTTAAATATAAGTGCAGCTGAGCGTTTAAACGGTGATTGAAGCGAGTGATGAGAAGAGGAAGGTGACTGTAGAATAACACAGGAAGTTCAAGTCTGTCGGTCGCAGCTTCGATAATAAGATACACTGAACATTTTCTGGCTTTTTTTCAGTGTCAAAGACAATCCAGTCCCCTGTACACCAAGCAGGAGTCTGTAATAAAATACGTCTGTGTATATTAGACGCAGAGAAAAACTAATATTGAAAGCTGCTGTGTTGTAAATCTGTCTCTTTTCATTTCCTCATCCTGTGGTTTGTTTCCAACTGTAATTGAATTTCTTCACAGCTTGTTTCTCTCTCTCTCTCTCTCTCTCTCTCTCTCCTATATCAGTGGCCATTATTTCTAAAGCTCAGAAACATGTTAATCTGTGTGTGTGTGTGTGTGTGTGTGTGTGTGTGTGTGTATAACCTCTAAGCCCTCACTAGTGTGACCTGTCAATCTGTTCCAGCACACTATATAGAGACTTGGCTGACCTTAACAAGCTGCCTACACTATCTGCAGGCTTCACAGCAGCTAGAGCATCACCCCTCACCAACGACACTAAGAAGGTTTTAAACTACAGCGACACAAGTAGGTTAGTTGGGTTCGATCGCTCTCACGTAGTAGCCAGTGACGCTGTAAAGCAGAAGGACTAATGAATAATGGCGTGCTCTTGGTTTAGCTTACAGATGTAGGCTAAAAGGTAAAGGCATTAAAAGAAATCAATGACTTTCTTCTGCTGGCAAGCGAGCAGAGAGGATTTATTTCATATCAAACGTCTGAAAAAAGTCCTTGACAGCAGGAGCGATCGGTGAAAAGATCGTTGAGCTGCAGGACTGAAGCCAAAGAGCTTCCTGTACTTTGAATGCAGTGAGTACATAATGCCTCCGACAATAGAATAGCTGCATCGATCCGTTGCAGATGTGTTTACTGCAATAACAACTGCAGAGTTCAACTTTTGGGGGATTTGTTTTTTTCACATTTGTGCAAATGCTGAAGTATTTGGCAAAACCTGAATCTGAATCTATTAAAGGAGCAAACTCTCCACCCAAAACTGGCTTAAATGCTAAAAATGCGTCAAACCAGTCCAGACGTTTCTATATTGTAGCTACTGTACATCCCAACAGTCCACTGTGTGCAATGCTGCAAGTCACTGAGCCACACTGTTTAATCAATGTGATGAAGTACTTTAATTAGTCCTGCATTTACACTAATTCACTAGATTAGTCAAAAACAGACATTTCCCATCTTTTTCATCTATACTGTTAATGGTTTTCTAATTAAATTACTACAAAATGCTTTAATATACAGTTAATCACTCCCTCCAACACACACTGATACATATCAGATGGTTAAATATTCTATGTTTACGTATCTGTTGAAATAAAAACCTATTTAACTGATATATATATATAAATTAAGTCATTAATTACAATAAATGCTGCATTTTTCAAGAAATCTGAGACAAACTGTAGAAACCGCAGTGTGTGTGTATGATTATGTGTGTGTGTGTACAGTATGCGTGTATGTCCCCATGACAGTTTGTGCGTGCATGTGTCTGGTCCGTGTGTGTGTGTGTGTGTGTGTGTGACAGGGAGCTTCATCCAGCTGAGAGCAGGGGATTTGATGAGTGAAATTGAAATATGAAATGGCTTCATAATCTCTCTGCCAGACAAAGACGGGAGAGTACGAGGTCAATCCCAATTCACACACTCTTTGTTGGCAAGAACAACTCTAATAAAATTTGGTCGGCTAAAAGAAGAAGAAGAAGAAGAAATAAAAGCCGGGCCAATATCGTTACACAAGAGCCACTTTGGGAAATAAAAGTTGGAGGATTGAATTCTTTATTTCTGCTCGGAGCACGTTTACCCTGAGAGAGAGAGAGAGACGGATGGAGAGAGAGAGAGAGAGAGAGATGATTGATAAAGCTGCGGCCACACAGAGAGATGAGGAGGGGATGAGGGAGACAGTCAGAGCTAGATGGAAGGAATGAGAAATGAAAGCAACTGAAACAAAGAGACAGAGGGATCAAGATGGATTGGTAACAGTGGTGTGAGGATTAACTGATGTATATCAGACAACTGATACAAGAGATACACGGGTACAACTCAAATTCAGCATTACATTTTAAAAAACTATATGGCTGTAAAAAAAACAACAACAACAATGTTTTCAAAGTCTCATCTACTCATCTCAGACTGCTGTGTACAACACTGCCTGTTTAACCTCGCGTCGTATTAGCAGCCTTCAAACCAAGCGATGCTAGTGTTAGCAGCTAATGCTACGTTAAAGTGACACAAACTCTTTCCAGTACCTGAAGCCATATGCTGTTGTTATATTTAGAGGGACATACGCCCTCCAAATATAACAGCATTACTGAGAATATAGAATCGAACTCCTCCTGAGTTAGTGTCTGAAAAGCTGTAAAGTGTTTCCTGCTGTCAGTGTTGTGATGTGTTTGTGATTCAGTGTTCAAAATGAATACAGAGGAAATTGTTTATTTTAGTCACACTTTTATTATTAAAAATGTGAATCCCACTCATGTCTGAATCTAAAAGTTTCCGCTTTGAATTGCAGTATAATGATTGTTGTGTCATATCCTAATTTATTTATCTTTATCATTTTATTTAAAAGTGATTAGTACTGTGACTGGTTCTGTCACAGAGCAGCTGCCTCAGGAGGGAGAGATGGAGAGATGGAGAGAAAGAACTGAGATGAGGAGGTTTAGGAAACAGAAGAATGGAGTGAAAACATAAACAGCTGTGGGGAGTGAAATGATGAATCGCTTTGTAAAAAAGACAAAACATGAAGAGCAGCAGAGGAGTGTGCACAGGAGGAGGAGCACATCACCGATATGATTCCTATTGTCACTGTGTGCTTTTCACATAATACGTGACCTCCGTATCTGACAAAGTTAGGAGACGTACTTTATATAAAACTTTTCCTCCTTATTAATATTTAAATATATGCAGCAAGGTGATACAAAATCTAATTAGATGTTCTGCTCCACAGGGGATAGTGTGAGTATCATGTTTCTATTATGTATGATGTTTACAAGAACGTGGCTACGACCAGAAGACAGACGCCATCTTCAAAACATAACACACTCAATTACCTCACATTAGGGGCAGAAAGCTAGTGCAAGATATCAAATACTCCGTTCAAGTTGAGATAAAAAAAGACATAAATGTTAAAAATTCAGAACTGTGCTGAGCAGTTCCACTACTTTCTTTATTCTTGAGGCACTTTCAGGGCCACGCTGAGGCTCCATCCAGCAGCAGAGATATTAGGTCCACACTGTGAATTCTTCAATTCCCCAACTGAGAAACATATTGCGTGCAAATGTACTGTTTACGGTGCATATGTTGTTTGCATGAGCTGATTCATGCTCAGGGGAGACGCGAGGTAATTTTCCGGATTGCGGTATGTAAAAATACATTATGTGATTGGACATGTTGTTTTCCTGCATGTGAACGTCCCAAACAGCAGCAGATTCATTTCATTTAGCTCAGGAGCAGCCTGGATTCTTAATGTAACGTGTCCGGAGTTTATTATGTGCAGCACGTGCATAAACACAAGTATTTAGCATTAATATACATTTAATTACAAATATAACATCAAAGAGGATTTAGCATATGTAAATGTCAACATAAATAAATGAATAAATATGTGGCCATATTTAGATATTACATCACAGAGGTGGGAGGAGAGAAAACGGGTTCGCTGGCTGCTCGTATTAAACATTTCTACCTGCTGGTGGAAGCGGTTCAAAAAAAGCTGCGAGCGCGTCCTCTTTGCTTCCACCTGAGCATCAGACTGATGTTGTTCTGGCTTCAGACCAACATATTCAGCTGGTTTGTTTTTAGGGCAGGCTCCCCATGATGCCTCTTTGCCCTGGGAGGATTAACTTGGAGGAAGGATGAAAACAGACTCCCACCCACTGAATTCATCCTGAGACTTGTTGCACATTCAAGTGCTTTTTTGTTTAATTCATAACAAAGTGAATCTGTAGCAGAAGTTATGTGATAGCTGTTGAAAATATGGTGCTGATACATGACTAGAAAACAAGCAAAAAGCCATATTTTTACACTGATTGTACAAAATATTTCAGAGAACTACATTAAATGATCTTTCATTGTCTTATTTCTTATTGATTACTTTCATTAATCAGAAAGATAGACGTGTTCTCTAATAAAGAGAAGCAGACAAGCTTTATTAGGCTTTGACAGCTGAGATGTGAATTATGCTGTAACTGATATCCTAAAGAGATTTGTATTGATTTGTACTGTCAATATATCACATTTAACATACCGTCTTTAACCTCAGACATGAGAGGAAACTTGTTTTGTTGGGTCAGGTTATAGCTATGAGGGCCTGATGGCTTCATCCATAATTCTCTCTAAGCCTTTAAATACATGTTTGGACAGTTTGATGGACAGAAATAATCAGCGACAGCATTTATGCAGCATGTTATTAAACATCCGAGCAGTTGGAAGCATTGTTCTTCTCATCTTTTTTCCCCCCCAAAGAGAATTATGATGTTTGCAGTTTTAATGTCTTTATCTGTCAGTTGTGCAGCTGTAGAAGCTTCTTCAGAGATGTTTGTTTTCTTGTCAATAATAACGTTCATGTAACCGCTCTGTCTTGGAAATTGTGTTAATGTGAAAATAACAATAATTAAAACACATTTTGATATTTACTGTTGTTGAATCTAATGAAACTGTCACAATAATATGTAGTTTACAGACTTGCCATCAGTGTAAGCAGCGACATTCAGTCATGTTTACTGTGCACAAAGAAACAGTGAACTTTTGAATGTGTCATGTTGTTGTTTCCTCTTCCTCTCCCCACATGATGAAGAATACTGGAGGCCGTTATTGGAATGCCAGTGACTTCACTCTGATGACCTTTGGACCGGTGATGCTAGTGTTTGCCTATTGGACAGCTGACTCAGCACTTTGAATAAAACATGTGATGTGGGGATTGGTTGACTCTGTGAAGGACGCTGTGACATGGATGAGTACTTCATAACCTTCCTCTCTCTCTCTCTCTCTCTCCTCATTCCTTTCCTTCATCCTCCGTCCTGAATTCTCTCTCTCTCACTTCATACATCAAACTGTGGATTGCAGTTTAATATATTATTGATTACTGTGCTATTTTTGACTGGAAACTGATCGGCTCATCTCTGATTGATTTTGTGCTAAAACACACTATACGAGCTGCACACTGAAGCGACTGTAACATCTGGAGCAATCAGCTTCTAAATTAGGTGTCGAGTTCTTTGTGTGTGATCTGTGTCACCGAACAATGAGACAATTATTTTCTGTGTTTACAAGTTTACCGCCATGAAGACAGTTCCTCATTATATATTCACACTAATTTATCCCCCCGCTCTTCAGAGGAGTGACCGGGCTGCTGAGGGAGCAGAACGAGGCCTCTTGTTCATTTCTCCCATCGATGTTTTCACAGCCTTGGGGAGACGTCACACTGGTAAACCTGCAATCTAAGATTTGTCCTGTTTAGTAGCAGTTAACCTGGGAAATATATAACGTCTGTCTGTTTTGTTCTTATCTGTATTTCACATTAATGACTTCTTTTATTAGATTTGTAGATTTGTAACTGCTTAAAAGAAACAGGATTTGATTTGTTTCTTTGTTTCTAACAGTCTGCGTTGGAGCCAGACCTCTGACCTGCATGTGAAAGGAGACAGTTTCCCTATACTGGGATCAATAAGGTATCACATTATCATTAAAGTAAGCATCTACAGGCCCATTTTCCTCTAATGGCTGCACGCTGTGATGTTCGATAAATGTTTTGGCTCAGAGAGCCGAGGATAGTGCTTCATATTAAGTGGCTGAAATTTGGAGATCCCTGAGATAAATGATGCTGGATAAACGAGAGCAGCGTTCTCATCAGCGGGGAGAGAGAGAGAGAGAGAGAGAGAGAGAGAGATGGGGCAGATGCTAATGTTGCTCACGGCCTGCTGAAGCGCTTTTAAATAGGTTTTCTTGCTGATTATCTTTTTTTTTTTTTTTTAACCTTCCTTGGAGTTGTTGTGTCATTAATGAGGTGGGAATGGACATTGATGATCCATATCAACAACCGACATGACTCTCCTGCTGCAACAATACGTAACGTGACTCCAGTGTGGAACCTCTGGGCCTCCATATTCCCCACAAAACACAGTTAAATAGAAACATAAATAAAGAACAGATTTAATAAGAATGTGTTTTTTTGTTTCCAAAACTCAGAGGCAGAGCATAATCTCCCATCTTAACTGTTTAGTTCAGCTGGTAGCCTCCGGTGATGTATTGAATCATTCATCAGCTTCTAAATTTGCTGGCTACAGTGCTGTAACCCACGGCAGAGCGGCTGCAGGCTTTGTCTTTTCCATTTGGGTCAGAGTGAAGCCCTCTGTTACATAAGCCCAGCTCTGTCTACAGCAAATTCCTACACTGGGGGGAACAACCAGAGGTGTCTTGGTGGGAGGAAAAGCAATACGGTGATATTTATTATTTAGCTTTTTTAGGAGCGTGAGAACTTCATCCTTCTCTGGTCATCTTCTGTTAAAGTCTTAGTGTCAGTCTACAGTATCCAGGAGTGTAAAGAGAGACAGAGGAAACATGCAGCAGGATGGATTGAACTCTTCTAGTTGCATAAGTGCATTAGCAGGCTGAGGCCTCAGGACGCCACACAGAAAGCACTGAGCTTCATTGTGGTCTGTAAAAGCTCAATGGAATTTAGAAACAACACATACTTTCTGCCTTTTCTGCTGTTTCCCTTGATAACAGGTAATATTTAAAGAAGCACACAGGGATCGTGTTATTATTCTGCCTCGCAGCTTTCTCTAAATGTAATTTGTGGAGCACTTTTGATAAATGAATATAAACTGCAGGCCTGTAATAGTTGTGTTTGCCAGTTCTTCAGCTGCAGTCAGCCATAGATACTGTTAGTGTTTGTGGGGAAAAGACACAAACTACTTACTGAAATGGAACAGAGAGCAAATGAATATAATCATATTATCTGGACTTCATCCCAGAGGTTTGTATACTCTGATACAATAATAAAAGTCAACCGGCTTGCCAAGCCTTTTATTTCATATATTTTTATTGCATTCATGCTCTTTATATCATTTACTTTTCTATAAGTTGTGAAGTCAGATGGCCAACATGGCTGCATGTGGGCCTTTTGGTCATAAATAATGAAGTTGTTTTATGTCAGGTTTCTCATTTTCACAGTGAACTATCTGCATCATATGAGCCGTAGCAGAGACACAGGAGGTCATTTAATGAAGTTTCTTGCTGAGTTTCATTAAGTTTAGCTTCGTCCTCTCTCCAGATGGGCTTCTCATTATCTTTTATTATCAAAACTCGTGCAAACTTTCTCTTGTCCGTCTGTATTGTGTCGTGTGCTGTGAGTCTACAGTTCAATCTTGATCTTAGAAATCTGGCGCATTTTTATTTGTTAAAGTATCATTTCAATATGTGTCTCACTAAAAACTCACTTACATATTACACAATACATATTCATTTCATTCATGATTCATAGTCCAGGTGTTCCTTTAGTTTTTCATATCAGAAACAATGAATGTATTTGCAGAACCCTCGTTGTCCCAAAAACCATCATCTGAACATCAGAGGGAAACTTTTAGCTGGTTTCTTACTTCTATATGAAATAGATGATTGTGGGCAGTAAGAGCTTCCTCCAAACTCGTCTCTACTGCTCACATTACAACTGTTTCAAAGCAGTTACAGCACACACACACACACACACACACACAGTATGTGTATGACAGATACTTTGAGGTTGCAGGTAAAGTGAGGGAGAACATACTGTAACATGCGTGACCGACACAGAACGTGACTCACTAAGTTATAGAGCGAGTTTGTACCAGTACACACACACAGGCTGGTTCCCACACACAAAACAAAC